>LPNX011005639.1:27027-106554 GCA_001517045.1 Pseudotsuga menziesii | reverse complement strand
AGCAATGATGAACTTGCTTTGGCTGCGTGACTGATAACTGCTAGGATTCGTGTCTAAACTGCAGTCACACGTGTTAAACACCTTGCAAAATACAATCAGTCACTTCCAGACGAAACCCATGATGAAAATCTGCGTTAAAATTAGAAAAACAGAGAGGCGCGATATTTTTGTAGCGCAGTCTTTGTTAAAATTTCCACCAGCGCTACAAGAATAATTACTAAGTCAAATTTGCGCAGTTTTGCAACTTTTTGTCAATTTGTCGAAGGTTTTGTAAGCTGCTAGGTTTAGAAAATAGGTTTAACTAGTCTCTGAACACATTAATGACTCAACTTTTGAATATAAGACCTTCTTTACCCCTTTTTAAAACATAAAAAGATCATCAAAAACCAAATAAAATCTAAAAGGATTGTGCTCAAAACCTATGCAATCACCAATAGAGTTTCTAAGGAGATCAAAACTGAAAAATAAAATAAAAAATTTAACTGAGGTAGATTGAAAAACAAACCAAACTGGAGAAAATAAACCAAAAAATAGAGGGAAAATTACTGACTTAACAGATTGTATACTCTTTAGACACAGGTTTGAGAAGCTTAATTGTGTGTGGAAAGAGGGGAAAGCCCCTATATACATTGCATATCAGTTTCTGGGAGCCCATAAATATCATAACCATTACTTTTTGATTTGCGAGGAATTCATAAGCCCCCTATATAAGTTGATCTTTCTAGAAGATTGTCCATGTCTGTCAGAAGGAGTTATAGAATCCATAAAAGAGTATGGAGGTTATTTTTTCAGAGAAGAAGGAACGTATCTGAGAATGTATGAGGGCACCAAAGCACCCTCACTGCTGCCCATGTATGCCACAGACTACATAGTACATAAGGAGGTAGTTAGACAAGTATTTCTAGATGGTTTTGGAAACTATTTTTTTGATATAGAGAAAGTTGTGTTCCCACCAGTACCTTGTTCTGTATGGAGCTATAAGTTCAACAAAGTCAAGAATGCTCCAGAGTTCGTTAAAGAACTGGAGATTTTCCATTTTGGAGAGAAAATCTTCCACTGAAATGATTCACAAGGAAAGGTGGCAACTCACAAGGCAGCTCGCAAGGTGCATTTCGAATACACAGACTTTGGAGATAAAGAGGAGCAAGTATTTAGGAATGTCTACAACATGGCAGCCGTGAGCAAGTGGTTGAAGGGAAAGGCATTTGGGGTCAAGGGAAGTAGCAGCAACAACCACAAACCAAATAAAGGAAAAGAAGAGGCTGCAAGGAAGGCCCAAGAAGAAAGTGCTCGTAGGCTTGCAGTTGGAGCAAAGAAGTTGTTGGCAGAGGAAGCACAGAAGGATAAAGCAGATGCTGCCAAGCAAAAGAATGCAAAAGCTATTTTGGATAAAATTTCAGAAGTAGAAAAAGCTATTGCTCGAGAAGCTGAAAACGATGGGCTAGGAACAAAAGATACAGAAGAGCCCACAGAGGGGCAAAATCAGGAAAATGAAGAAGTTGCAGCTAGTGATGGTCAGGAGCAAAGCCATGTCCAGGATAATATAGAGAACCCTCCATCCACATCCAACAACATCCTTATTGGGGTCATGTCCCCATAGCTAAAATGGGGTTAATACTATTTACCCCATCTAAACAATACGATGTGGCATGCTTGGAGGATATTTGTTTTGATCCTAAAATGAAATCCATTACATGGAGGATAGAAAAAACCTTGAGGGTAGGGACTCAACCACCAGTGACCACAGCAACAGAGAGGACAATTATGAAGAATGTAGAAGAGCACCCAAATAAATTGGCTTCTATGGGCATTGCAAATTCCCATGCGAATGCTCACAATGTAGACATGATTCTAGAAAACATTGAGCAGTACAAGGGGAAGATGACTGAAATGAAGGAAGTTTTGAGGAAAGAAGAAAAGGTAGGTAGAGAATCCAAAAGAAAATATGAATCTACCTTATCAGATTTTGAGAGGCTTCAACAGGGACACCAAATTTAAGAAGAAGAACGAGACAGTTTGAAATCATCCCATGAAGAGTTAAGTAAGGAGAAAGGAAATTTGGAAAACAAGGTTGCAGAATTATAACTGCAGAAGAATATTGCTGCGCAGAAAGCAAAACAGAATGAAACCCGGGTAGCAGCGTTGGAGGCACAAAAGGCTTCATTGGAGGTTTTGTTAAAGGTGGCAAATGATCAAAGAATGGATATAGAGCCATTAACAAAGCATGCCCTCATGCTCGGAAATAAAATTTACCAGATGCAGCTCCAGATAGCAGATGAGATGTTGAAGGTCCGTCAAGTGGAAGCTAGGTTGGAAGAGATTTCAGGTATAGCTTCCCATTTTAAAGACAAGACCCAGTATGTTCTAGAAATCCTTCAAGGGCGTTTGAATTGGTTGGAAATAACCAAGGAACCTCAAGCAAATGCACCGATCAAAGACTCCGAGAGAGTGAATCTGGAATATGAGCTGATAGAATTTGGAAATAAAACTGTTGAGGAACTGATAAGGGCAGCCCAGAGGACTAAAGGAGTTTGCACAGAGTTATGTAGAAAGGTGCTTACAACTCACAACCAGCTCCAAACATCTACCAAGAAGAGGTTAGATGAATTACCAGAGCATGAATAATACTTGAAACAACTACAGGTTGTTGATGTATTTATAACTTCAGAATGTATTCACTTGTATATCTTATATTGTACCCCGATGTTCCTATCGGGAGAATCAGTTTTATTTCATTGTACCCTGATGTTCCTATCAAGAGAGTCATTAATATAATAAAGTCATGTAAAGTCAATGAGGTTAACCCTCTGTTGTAAGCCGGGGCAATAGTCTCCACAATTGAGTTGAGGTTAACCCTCCTTGTTGATCAGGGGGGTGAAGTCCCCACAGTTGTGAGGCACTAGGGTTATTAGAATCTCCTAGAGATGTCAGCCTTGGTAAGTAATTGTCAAGTCAAAAACTAGTATAAATAGAGAGTGAGACTCTCTATTTGTCACATTCACTCACTCAACTGAGGTGCATGAGTGAGAGAGGAAGTGCTGGCACAAGTGAGATAGATCAGTTGTCAGAGATCATCTTTATGTTTTCGGGTTTTACTTTTGCTACTCGTGCTCATTCTATCTTTGAGGAAGTTGTGGGGTTTTCTCCTTTATGGTTTCTTCGAGGAAAATTCTTTATGTCTCTTGTCTCTTGTGATTATTGATGTGCAGGTTATTCTCTCATATAAGATCCTAAGATCATATTGCTTAAATGTTAAAAATCTAACATGGTATCAGAGCTAACCTGAGAAGAAGACACCGTGGAGCTGCAAAAGCTAGGGATTCTTACTTTTGGGTCTCTCTCCACAATCCATCAGCAAAAGGAGGCTAGGATAACTATCCATTAAAGAGCGCATCTTTCTGTCGAAGCAGAATTTGATTCCGGGCATTTTCAGTTTTTGCTGCGGGAAATTAGGCTTTTTATAGAAGAGGAATTTTTGAGTGAGCCCAACATAGGATTTCTCTCCTCATCAAAATCGAAGTTTAGAGATAAGTTGAACATTTTTGGTTGGGTAAAACTCCGGGAAAGTCAAACCCTAATTTGACCCCGGGCTTGAAAAACCCTAAAATACTAAAATTGGTAGTTTTGGTACATTCTCTATATCTCGATATTGAAGAAGTATTAGGGGCTGAAATTTTCACAGGCTGAAGCTAAAATACTGATGTACCATGTGTAAAACTTTCAGCCTTAGATTCACTATATTTTGGGAGATATGATTCCTCCAAATAAGGGTTCTAGCCTCTTCCAGGATTCATCCCTAAACATGACACCTAGGGAGAATTGCTATATCTCGGGCTACGAAGGTCCAAATTAAATTTTGCAAGATGTTCCATATAGGAAATGGAATGTACTTTTTGTGGTAAAAAATTCAAACCCCAAATGTGAAATAGTGACACGTGGCAGTCCGTACAAGTTCGCTATATTAAACAGTCCTGAATTAAGTCACCGTGGGAAAACTATAATAAGTCCCAATTAGTGAAACTAATTATGATAAAACCTGTGTTGTTGGAAAAGGAAAGATTAGGATACCTGAGTAAAAAATTGCAGACATAGAGGAGAAGTACTTTTGTAGATACCGCAGAAGCAGTATCAGGCATTTCTACATAAGAAATTGGAAACCTAGGGATTCCTGTTCTGGGAGTTTCCCTCCACTGTTTTCAGAAAAGGAGTACATTGGACAGCTCGCCTTGAAGAGGGTCATCTTTCTATTCACTTAGAAGTTTTGAATTCCAAATTTTGAAATTAGGGTTTCTCTGACAAACCCTAGATTAGCTAGATCCAGAACCAGGATGGATACCTCAAATCAATAAGATCTAATCTTTTGTATTTCCATTTGAGGTTCTCAGTTAACATGTCTCATCACACCAGCCTGATGTCATGCTTGGTAAAGATGACAACTTTCGAGCATGGAAGTATAGGATTTGACTGGTTCTTGAATAAAATGAATTTGACACCTACATAAGTGGAGAGATTCTAGTTCCAGAGGGAGATGAGGCTAAGGATAGAGCCACGAGAATCATTGTAGATTCTATTAAAGATCATCTCATCCCTCATGTGTCATCCCTGAAGACACTAAAAGGAAGTGTTCGATGCTATGACGAAGCAGTCGAAGAATAATAAGATACTATCATAACCACGTTGAATGGCCTCGCAGGATCATGGGATTCATTCATTGGAGGAATGTGTGCCAGAAGGAAGTGATTACTTTCAGCAGAGTCTGGGAAGGTTGCACACAAGAATAAGCTCTAATCATAATAAGAGAAAGAGAAGATGTGAGCAACTGAAGATCAATTGCTCACAATTCAAAAAAGATCCCTCAAGCGATGAGGAATATGAAGAACTCAATTCTTGAAGAATCTCTTATCCATCTTAAGCATTTGGATAAGAAATGATGCTGTTATGAATGAAGAAGATGATGAAGCTGAAAGAAGGAGTCTACCCACGAAACAAATACAGATAAGTATTCAATTGTCATTTCATGATATTGCTTTGTTATGCATTTGTTTATATTTAGTTGATGTATTATGCATGATAGAATATTTTCATTAATGACAATATACTACTAATGTGCATGTGATGGGTAAGTAGCTCATGGTGCTATACAACTCTCCATTTCTACTTATATAGAATGAAACCTCTTTGTTGACATATTGGATTAGTGCACAATCTCAATGAGGTCATGGTAGAGAATGAAGGCATCTAGAAAGTTTCCGTGAGATATGGATGAATGTTGTATTGGATAAAATAGTTGCATCATTATATCTTTATGCATAAAATTTTTCCATTATGAACATGCCTTATGAAATGTTTCTAAGCATACAACTAATGCATTTGACTTGTAGGAAAGACAGCGTACAATCACCTATAAGAAAAGAAGGACGAGGCTTGTTCCAAAGAACAAGTGACGACAGTTCGAGAAATAATCCAAGAATGAAGAATAATATGACAAATGCAGTTATGTAACACTATTGAGGGAGATGATTGATGCAGAACCTTCTAGCTATGAAGAAGTATCCAAGAAGGAGAATATCGGTTCAAGAAGAATGATGTCTAGGATGCAGTATCGAGACCTGAAGGGAAGTCCGTAGTATCTTCCATATGGATCTACAAGATCCAACATGTAGTAGATGGCAACATCGTGGGATACGAGGCAAGATTCGTAGCATGAGGCTTCTCACAGAAGGAAGGCATAGACTACGAAGAGACATTTGCAGCCACTGGAAGTTAAGACACATGAAAGGCATACTCATGTGTGCAAATTAAAGAAGGCCTTGTACAAGCTCAGTAGGCACCCATGGGATAACACATACATGAGGAGTTTGAAGATCACCTAGAGTGATGAAGATATTAACCTTTTCTACAAGGTTGAAAATGAAATCCTATAGAGGATGACAAGCTCACAGATGGGTGCGAGAAGAACTTTTGAAAAGGTTTAAGATAGAGGATCTTTGCATCTAGTGAACCTAGATGGATACATAGAATATTAGTAGCAGAGGAAGCTACTTGTCACTCCAGTATAGAATGTTTCAATGCATAGAGTACGAAAGGAAGAGGGAGAATGATGATCTGCTTCAGAGTGAGTGACTGCAGAAGATCCTGAGGTTAGACATGGTATGACAGGTTGGATAAATTACTGATGACTCTAGACTTTATTGAGAGTAAAGAGGATTCCAACCTTTACTTCAAGGTTGAAGGTGGAATACTAGTGATGCTGTTGTTATATGTCAATGACTTGTTCCTGACATAAAAGAGGAACTCATTAAAGTTGCAAGAAGGAGACTTGCTGTCGAGTTCAAGATGAAGGACTTGGATATTATGCACTACTTTCTAGGCATGGAGGTGTGGCAGAATGTGGATAGAATCTCCGTGAGACAAGGGAAGCATGTAGTAAATATCCTGAATAGGTTCAGGATGACGAACTGCAAGGCCATGACCAAAACTATGGCATCGAACCTGAAGCTATTGAGTGTTGCTTCATCAGATTCGGTTGATGCCACGTTGTATCGTCAGATGATTTGTTCCTTGATGTACTTGACGAATACAAGACCAGATATTTGCTTTGCTGTGAACACATTGAGACATGTTCACCTGATGGTTGCAAAGCCTGTAGTGAGGTACCTAAAGGTTATAGTTGATTATGGGCTCAAGTATGAAGTGAATCAGAAGATTAACCTAGAGGGTTATATGGATTTGGATTGGGCAGCCAGTGCCATTGATAGGAAGAGCACTTCGAGGTGCTGCTTCAGTATGAGATCAGCTGTGATCTCTTGGTTTAGCAGGAAGGAGTCATGCATGGTCTGAGTACAACCGAGGCAAAATATGTTCTGCTATTTGGGAGGTAGTATGTTTCTTTTGAAAACTACAGTTTGATTTGATTGATCTAACTTGCATTTTTTGTATGATGCAGAGAGGAGAAGTAAAGCTTCAGTTTGCGATCTAGATCGAGATACCTCGAAAGTGGGAGTTCTAGCATATACTGTGAGACAGGTTGTCTGAGCATAAAATCCTGGCGAAGCTTGTAGGTTGCTCAGACGTAAATGTTCCTGTAGGTTGTCCTCAGATGTTATCAGTCCTGGTGAAGCTCGCAGGTTATCCTTGGACGTAATAAGCCATGATGTGATTCTATGCTAGAAATGGCCAGAGTGAAGTTCGAGTACTTCAGAGAGAAGCTTGGTGTTCTCCAGATAGAGGTTCCTTCTAAGGGGAAGTTTTGAGTCTGCGTGCCCTTCTAACATGGTGGTAGGATTGGTTCCTCCCATGGTCAAATGTAAGTGCAGAGCCCTTCTTACATGGTGGCAGGTTGGGCCTCCAATGGTTAGATGTAAGTGCGGAACCCTTCTGCCATGGTGGTAGGCGAGTCCTCCCATGGTCAGATGTAAGTGTAGAGCCATTCTGACATGGTGGTAGGCTGGGCCTCCCATGGTCAGATGTAAATGCAGAGCCTTTCTAACTGGGTCAGATGTAAGTGCAGAGCCTTTCTGACATGGTGGCAGGCTAGGCCTCCCATGGTCAGATGTAAGTGCGAAGCCTTTCTAACATGGTGGCAGGTTGGGCCTCTCATGGTCAGATGTAAGTGCAGAGCCTTTATGACTGGGTTAGATGTAAGTGCAGAGCCTTTATGACTGGGTCAGATATAAGTGCTAAAGAAGATGAAGACCTACATGGAGGCTAGGCCTACAACCAACATGAAAAAGGGCTGGCTCTATAGAAATTCCTATGACGAGAAGAATTGAGAGATATCACTAGTTAATCGAGATAGCGGAAGCAGTGATGATGATGATCCAGCTTTGATGATGGTCCAGTGATAANAATACCTTCCTAGTTAAGAGGGAGTGTTGATGTATTTGTAACTTCGGAATGTATTCACTTGTATATCTTATATTGTACCCCGATGTTCCTATCGGGAGAATGAGTTTTATTTCATTGTACCTTGATGTTCCTATCAAGAGAGTCATTAATATAATAAAGTCATGTAAATTCAATGAGGTTAACCCTTTGTTGTAAGTCGGGGCAATAGTCTCCCCTGTTGATAACGAGGTGGTTGATGATTTAAGGAGAATCACTAGGGTGTATGCAAAGAAGATTGGAGGATTACCCATTATTCCTGGTTTTCCTAAAAGAGAGTTTCGTAAGAAAGACCGTCCTTACTGTGAGGATTCAGTGTTAGTGGAAGACTTTGAAGAGCTGGTAAAAACAACCTTGCAAGAGATTGTGCAACCTCTAAATCAGTTAGGACCAGATTATTCTCACTGCTCACCTTTTCGAACCCCTGTCCTGTCTCCACCTCAATCTCCACCTAGAATCATGGAAAATGTGAATGAAAATCAACCTCCTCCACCACCTGCTTGGAGGGATAGATCCCCTCTAAACCTTACTCCTCCATTACATGCCATGCCTCATAATTTTGATAAGTTATTGCCCAAGTTTGAACCAAATGAAGGAATTCTTGTGGATGATTGTTTGTAAAGTTTTTATCTAGCTTTATAAGGTTTACAAGCAGCAGAGCACGAAGACATAGTCTGCAGATTGTTCCCTCATACTCTCAAGGGTAAAGCAGCCTCTTGGTATTTTTCCCTATAGGCAAACTCATTCCTAAATTGGAACACCTTTGAGAGATTGTTTAGAAACAAGTATGGAACCCAAGGAACTACTGTTGCTTTAATGAAAGAGTTGGTTGCCCTCAAAAAGGAAAAGAAAGAAAGGGTGCATAATTTCACTCAGAAGTTTGCTACCTATCTAAATAACTTTTATGAAGCTATAAAACTTGTTGAGAACACCTTAATTGAGTATTATACTTTAGCTCTTGGTCCCGACCTATCTATGTTTGTCAAAAGATTAGTTAATCCCACCTTAGTGGAAACATATGAGGAAGCTGAGAAAGTGGAAGCTGAAATGGAGAGTATAGACCAATATCCTACACCATCAGAGGAAAAAACTTTTTGAAATATAAATCCTTTGTTTTTAACTAAGCCTAAAGATGAGCGGTCACAGGACTTAGATGGTGTGGTAAAAATGGTGCAGAAACTTTCAAATAGAGTAATTGTTCTAGAAAAGGAGAAGGAGGCCCATAAGCAATACAAACCTTATTATGAAAAGAGAGATGACAATGGTCCATCCTAACCTCCCTCTCATAGTCCCTCGGCTATGAACTTAACTGAAGTGGGAATGGAAAATTTCTGTAGATCCCATCAACAACCTCACTCTGAAAAAAGTTGCCCACAATGGAAAAATTATATGGCTTTAGTGATGAATGAGTTACTAGATTCCAAGTTAACAGAAACTGTGGATGAAAGAGAGAAAGGTCATGAACCAACTGAGACATAAGAAGAAGACACTATTGTTTTATGGGATTATGTATCCAGGTTTAATATAGAGGATGAAGGCCTCATTGAGGAAGAAAAAATATCAGAAACAAATGTTACAACAAGGAGTCAGGGCCTATTGAAAGAGGATAACACGATAATGCCTAAAATAAATAAACTTCAGGAGAACATGAAAAGGATAAAAAATAATACTCAAACCGTTAAGATAGCAGAGTTTGTCATCACGAGTCAGAATCCCAAGGTAGTCAGTACATCTGTGAAGTCTGCAGAAAACAAAGTTGAAAATGTCAAGAAGAATTCCACCAAGCATGAAATGGGATACGACATAGTAGAAGAAATTAAAAATACTAAGGCAAACATCTCTTTGTTTGAAATGTGTAACCTACCCCAACAAAAGGAAAAGTCATTCAAAGCACTTGAGACACCTATAACGAAACCCCATAATGATAACCAATCTGAGGAAGAGATTGGCGAAGCAAGTATAGGGGGGAAGTCTAAATATAGAACACCAACATTCCTACTTACTTTTGAAATTTTCAATTTCAACATACATAACTGTTTGGTGGACTCTGGAGCATCAATGAATGTTATGCCGCTTTCAGTATGCAAGCAGATAAATGGTCAACCCAAGCCGACTGCAGGTCAGGTTGTCCAATTACATAGGACTGCATCTAAAGTGGTAGGAGAAAAGGAGGATGTCCTGATACGTTTGTCAGCAGATGAGAGGGTTTGCCAGTATATAGACATTGTGGTAACATACATCTCAGACGCCTATGGGTTGGTGTTGAGCCGGGACTGGTCGGCAAAATTAGATGGTTATTTTGCCTCAGATTGGTCACATTTGTGGTTGCCCTACAAAGGTAGCCAGAATCAGATAAAGGTGTTGAGGGGACCTCAAATGAAGCACAACGTAACATAGTTGGAGGGGAAGAATGAACCAATTAACTCTGTTTTGGGGAACTATTTTCTTGAGCTTGAACTGGGAAATCATCAAGCTAAAGAAGCCAGTGACACATCAGATACCCAGTCCGATCTCCTTCAGTTTTCGCGAGCTGATAAAATTGATTGTAATATAGTAGAGTTAGTCTCAAATGTAGATAGTAGTTCAAATTCAGTAGGGGTGGAAAAATTTTGGACTCTTTATTTTGATGGTTCCAAAAACCTGGAAGGATCATGAGCTGGCTGTGTCTTGATTGATCCTGGAAAAAAAAAATTCCTTTCCTGTAGATTAGAATTTGAGTGCACTAATAATACAACTGAGTACGTGGCATTTGTCCAGGGACTAAAAAAGGCAATAGAATTGAAAGTAAAGAATCTAAAAGTATATGGATATTCTGAAATCATTGTTAAACAAATCCAAAATAAAATTCATTGCATATCACCACATTTGAAGGCTTATCAAAATGAAGTATGGGATTTACTAACAAAATTTGATGCATTCAATATCACTTCAATTCCTAGATTAAAGAATGCAACAACTGACTTGTTAGCTACTTCAGCTGCAAGGTTGGTACCCACGAATAACATATGTTCAATTGAATTGCTTTGTAGGCCTTCCGTTCTAGACAATATCACCAATATGAGGGTGTTTGATGATGATCAATAAATCTTGGAATGTCTAATGAATGATGAAACCTTCAAAGGAGCCATAATAGACGATGAAGAACATCAAGCAAACCTCCAGAATGGAAATTTTATTCCTAAAGTGGTTAGAACGTTATAACAAATGTTCGATCTAGACACCAAGTTTAGAAGACCAGCAAATGTCAAGACACAAAGTTCGTCTTTGCAATTCGAGCTGATAAATCTAGGGTCAGAGGCTAATCCCAAATATGTGAACCTAGGGAAGTGTTGTTCACCCTTGGAAAGGAGCAAATTCATCAGCTTGTTAAGGCAATACAAAGATGTCTTTGCTTGGACATATGAAGACCTCAAAACATATGACACCAAATTTATACAACATGTCATTCCAATCAAAGTTGGAGTGAATCCTTTCCAGTAGCCTCTAAGGAAGATGCACCCCACACTAGAACCTCTAAGTCAAAGTGAGGTGAAGGAGCTTCTTGATGCTTATATCATATTCAAGGTTAGACATTCAGAATGGGTTTCAAATTTGGTGCCAGTACGAAAGAAGTCTTGAGAGATCATACTTTGTGTTGATTTCAGAAATTTGAACCGTGCATATGATAAAGATAAATACCCTGTCCCACCCATGGAACAAATATTACAGATGGTCTGAGTCTCTGAGCTGTTTTCTCTGTTAGACGGATTCTCAGGCTATAACCAAGTGTTAGTAGTGGAAGAAGACAGACTGAAGACCACTTTCATAACCAAGTGGGGGACTTTTGCATATAGAAGAATGCCCTTTGAACTCATTAATGCTATTGCAACTTTCCAAAGGGATATGGATATAGCTTTCGGCAGTCTGATTGACTGGAGTGTAGTGGTTTATTTGGATGATGTCATGATATTTTCTAAGAAGAGAGAAGAACATGCGTTTCATTTAAAACAAATTTTCGAACGTTGTAGAAAGTATGGCATTTCTTTAAACCCAAAGAAATGTGTGTTCATTGTTACAAAAGGAATGCTATTGGGTCACGCAATTTCAAAGAAAGGGATCTCAATAGACCCAGAGAGGATTAAAGCAATAGAGAAAATCCCTTTACCCCATAATAAAAAGGGTATGTAGTCTTTTATGGGAACAATAAATTTTGTGCGAAGGTTTGTGCTAGACTTTGCTCAAATAGTTAAACCTTTGCAACAAATGGTTAAGCAAAGTGGACAATTCAAGTGGATTGATTCAGAGAGGGGTGCATTTAACAAGATCAAAACATCAATAACTCATGCACCATCCCTTAAAAGTCCCAACTTTGAAAAAGACTTCATCTTGTACACTTTTGCTTCAGATGATTCATTAGCAGCTGTGCTTTCACAGAAAAAAGAAGGGGGAGATGAGTACCCCATATCGTTTATGAGCACTGGCTTACAAGGGGATGAATTGAATTACCCCGTAGTTGATAAGAAAGCTTATGCATTTTTTAAGGCGATGAAGCAATTCAGACCATATATACTGAAGAACCGTACCAAAGTGATAGTTCTACATTCGACAGTTCAATCTCTTTTCGTACAGAAAGAGTCAGGAGAAAGAAGAGGTAACTGGGTAACAACCTTACAAGAATACGACTTAGAATTCAAACCAACAACCATAGTCAAATGGCAAGGGATCTGCAAATTGATGACTAAGAGATAGGACAATGAAGATAACAATTGGCAGAATGAAGCTAAGTTACACATGGTTGATGTATGTCCTTTATTTACAGCTCCAGAATCCTGGTACAGAGACCTGGTTCATTATCTTCAAGAAGGATACTTACCTAAACACCGGAATCCCAAGCAGAGGAGACCACTACGCTTAAAGTCAGCCTCATATCAGATTATTGATGGAGTCCTGTTTAGAAAAAACTTTGATGGAGTTTTTCTCAGATGCTTGGAACGTGAAGATGCAACGAAGGTTGTTATAGAGCTACATGATGGACCTGCTGGAGGTAATTTCTCAGGAGATACTACAACACATAAGACTTTGAGAGCTGGGTATTACTGGCCGACTCTATTCAAGGATGCTCACGCTCATGTTAGGAAATGTGATACTTGTCAACGGAGTGGTGGAAGACAAGCAAAGGCATTAGGACCATTAAAGCCAGTTATTATTTCTGAACCATTTGAGCAATGGGGGATTGATATTATCAGAGAGATGAATCCAAATTGTTCGTTGTAACACAAGTACATCCTGACAGCAACAGACTACTTCACCAGATGGGTAGAATCCATTCCATTGCAAAAAGTGAATGAAGATGCAGTTATGGACTTCTTGCAAGACCATGTTATGACTAGGTTTGGGGTTCCAATTTCCTTGGTTTTTGATAATGCTTCCTATTTTTCATCTATTAGATTGACTGCATTTGCAAATTAGAAAGGGATTAAGTTACATTATTCTGCTAACTACTATCCACAAGGTAACGGTATAACATAATCTACGAATAAAAATCTCATTAGGATTTTGAAGAAAATAGTCATAGAAAATCAAAGGAGTTTGCACATAGCTTTGCCTAATGCAATCTGGGCTGATAGAGTCACACCCAAGAACTCCTTAGGTGTGTCACCCTAAAATATAGTCTACAGGAAAGAAGCCATCTTGCCTCCAAATATTTTGTTGCCTTCCTCTCAACTAGCTCAAGCCTCCAGAGGAACTGAGAATGAGGTCCTGCAAATTCGAATCAATACCCTGCTAAAGTTGGAAGAGTCTAGATCCAAATCAAGAGAGAGGTTTAAACACTAGCAAGAAATAATGAAGAGATGGTTTGATAAGCACAAAGCCAAAAAGAAGGAATTTGAAGTAGGTGATTTGGTTGTTAAATGGGATCACTGGCATGATGAGAAGGGAAAACACACTAAATTTTAGAATTAAGGATATCCCCTTTTCAGATTGTAAAGAAGTTAGGCCCCTCAACCTATAAATTACGAGACTTACACGGGTGGGAAGAGAACTTGCCAATAAACGATTTAGTTCTCAAACCATATTTTTCTTAATGCTGTTTGGTTTTTCTTTGTACATAAATAAATGTTTTGATTTGTTTCAGTTTTGTTTTCCTTGGATTAGTTCTGTTTTATTTACACTTTAATTTCTTAAAGTATTATTCCTTGCATTTTGTTAGTTTTACTTTATGTTTTCAATAAACCAACACAAACTTTGGCATTGGAGTTCATTAGAGCTCTGGATAAACTGAAAATCTTTTGACTGAAGGACTGCTTGCTATTTGCATATATCATGAGGAAAGACCCTTTAAGATTAGCAGATTGTCTGAATAGATTTTGGACACATTGAAGTCCTGTTTAAACCCTGTAAAATAACTAAGGTCAGAAAAATACAGAATACTATTTTGAGGCTCCATTCACTTCACACTAAAGTCTGTGCTAGGAAGCTTACAACAAAAGACCCATGGAAAGGAAGCAAGGTGAACAGTTGTATGGTATTTAAATAATCCCATGCCACAAATGAAAGCCAAAAGGCCAAAAGATTCAAATCTCCCAGAAAGAAAGCAGTACATCAAAAGACATACTAGATAAAATTAGTTGGATAAGATTGCCCAAGGTTCTTCTCCGTCCGCGAGCTGAAAGCAAAATATATCTCACACAAAAGGACAATATCGATGGAAGAACCTGAATAAAATTTCAAATAAAGAAAGTAATTCGGGAAGACTCAAAAGGATAAAAATCCAAAAGCATCAAAACACTGCAAAAAAGGCATGGGAATGAGGAACAACGAATATATCCGTTCACACTCTGTTACAATCCTATGGTGTTAAAGTTGGAACTAGTCTGAAAGCAGAAGTAAAATGAACCTGATATCTTGGCCTCAGAAGAGTTATCGAGACTTTAAGATCCTAGTTCTCTTTTCCTGTTGGACAATAATCAGTGTTAAAGTTGATAAATCTTGCATTCAAGAAAAATCCGGGCATCTTAAAGAAATCAGATTAAGTCTGTTTTAACAAGATATTTCAGAGCAATTATAGTTTTTAAAAGTTAGTTTTCAGAGATTTGTGTTCGCCAGCAAGTCGCCAATTGTTGCTGCTGCAACAACTACCCAAAAAAAAATTCTTTGTATTTTTTAGGACCCCTTTGAAAGCCTTAGTTTTCTCCTTAAAGTGCTTTGATTTCGATTTTCAGCCTTTACATTTTCTGCACATCATCAAAGGTGATTTTCGATCCGTTCTTGTGGGTGGTTTCCCATATTCGAGCCGCTATGGCGGATCCTTCATTGAGTTTGGGCCGCTATGGCAGAGCCTTCGTGGGAGATCGGGCTGCTACGATGGGTCCATTTTCATTTGCGAGCCGCAACGACGAGCATCTTTTTATTTTTAACCCCGCGGTGGATGTATTGTCATGATCAAGCCGCTATAGTAGACATCTTTCTCATTTGCTTTCCCATTGTTGTTAAGCTTCCACTACAATGGAAAGTTGTGCAAGTCGCACTTGCTACGGTGACAAACCTCATGAGTTGTCTTTCAGATTGGTCTTCGGGAGCCGCTATAGTGGGCACATCCTCCAGTTTGAACCGCTATAGCGAGTGGTTTTGCGATTATATTGCGAAGGATGCGCTACCGCTACGACGGAGGCATTCCATGTTCACATATGATTCTAGCAAAGGACCCGCCATTACGGAAGTTATTTAAAGTCAGAGCCCCTACGATGGATTTCGTCGTATGATCCTCGGCGATATGGTTTTAAAAGGCCGACCCGCGGGGAAGGTACCAGAAGAATTTGCGGTCTGTGGGCCGGTAGTTGCAGGTGGATTAGTATTTTCGAGCTGCTACGCCGGAACGTTTCCCATGACGACTTACGCTTTTGTCCCGAAGCGCTTGGCGCCAACGGTGTTGTGGTCCCGCACGTACAAGTTTTTAACGATTTAAAACCCTCGGAGGACCTTTTTGTTTACCAAATGCGAAGTCTTTTTACCATTTTATTTTATGGAGAAGGTGAGTAGTGGGCGAGCATTTTATCCCGTTCAAATTTTTCATGCGAATTCCTTGGTGGAGCTCATGCAACGCGTGTTTGCTAGTTGTTTTTAGTTGCGTGGCGAACTTCGAACCTGACAGGTAGGTTTTCAATCCTCTCTTACAAGTGGTTGATTTTATTAAGATTGGAGGGTTGTCCGTCGTTGATTGCCAGGGGTGGGTTAGGTTATGACATGGCCCGGTTAATAAGGGGGTTTTTAAGCCTGTATATCTTTAGATTTTGCCGTTTCAACTTAGGTTTTCCCTAGTAGCAACCCACCTGTGAAGTCGGTCCGTTTGTTCAGAAGCATTTTTCGCCCAGTCGGCTAGGTTATGGATGATTTCACAATAGTCGAGCATTTCGTCGGTATGAAGCGAGTTGGTAGCTTCCTTGTGGGTTTTGATGTAGGTCGCGGTCCCCTTGTTTCGCACAAAACCCATAGGTTGATGGTTCATAGGTATCGACTGTGGGATATCGGGCCTGGTTTTACCCTCGAGCACCGCCGACGCATAGCTTGAAAGTTCCATGGCACCTGTGGGATAGAGTGTCTAGGGCTGAGTGGGTGTTTTCTCCACTAAGAAAGAAAGCGTAGAGGTTTCAGCAAGGTGTCCCATGTCCGACATGTATTGGCATTGTTGTAACCCTGACTTGTGTCCATATTGCCTGTTCTAATGGACGAAACCAGTAGAGTAAGGCAGTTTTAGGGTTCTTTTGATGTTGTGGGATATGTATACACATGTCTTGGTTTGTATGCTTATATTGATAATCATTGGTTTAAATATGAATGGTAATACAACTCCATTTTTGTAGGTACAATTTACTGCAGAAATCATGACGAAGAAAGGAAGGAAGAAGCTTAAAATTGCTGAGAGCGATTTTGACACATAAGTTGTTGAGGTCCCGCCGGCAGTGAAGACTGAGATAGTGTATGAAGACACTAAGGCGATAACAGAAGCAGAGCCTAAGCTCAAGTGGGGCCAGATATACCCCATGCTAGTTGAAAGAAAGCTAGTTTGGGAGACCTAGCTTTGTATGAGAACATTTTGAGGTATGGGTTAACCAAAATAGCAACTAGGCCGGAGATGTTTCCCTGTGCGGAGGTCATTGGATGGATGTTTCCCTAAATAGACATAGCAGGAATGATAATAAATGATGAGGAGGGCAAGCCTATTGCATCTTTCGCACGTGCATTCATTTCGGCAACCTACAGTCTATCGAAAAAGGAAATACGTGTAATTACAGAGTGGGTCAAGAGTTTGAAGTTCGACTATACAACCACAACAAAGATGATGGTGGCCAAAGGAAAGACCTTCAAACACAAACAGTCAGGAGAATATGAGACTTTCTATCTTTGAACCCCTCTCAGGATAATAACATTGATGATAAGCAAGCTGCATGGTAGAGCTGATGGGAAGACATATAATTTTGGTTGGATTCCCCTCATGTATTATGTAGCTATGGAGGGAACAATTTTTAACTGGGCAGATATAGCTACCAGAAACTTGTCCAAATGCGTCAAGGCATCCCAGGAGGGTTTGAAATAGAACAAATAAAAAAAAATTATGTCATCTTTCTTGATAGATTTTATACTCTTTAGACACAGGTTTGAGAAGCTTAATTATGTGTGGAAAGAGGGGAAAGCCCCTATATACATTGCATATCAGTTTCTGGGAGCCCATAAATATCACATCCATTACTAGTTGATTTGTGAGGAATTCATAAGGCCCATGTATAAGTTGATATTTCTAGAAGATTGTCCATGTCTGTCAGAAGGAGCTGTAAATTCCATAAGAGACTATGGAGATTATTTTTTCAAAGAAGAAGGAACGTATCTGAGGATGTATGGGGGCACCAAAGCACCCTCACTGCTGCCCATGTATGTCACAGACTACATAGTACATAAGGAGGCAGTTAGATAAGTATTTTTAGATGGTTTTGGAAACTATTTGTTCGATATAAAGAAAGTTGTGTTCCCACAAGTACCTTTTTATGTATGGAGCTATATGTTCAACAAATTCAAGAATAATCCAGAGTTCATTAAAGAACTGGAGATTTTCCATTTTGGAGAGAAAACCTTCCACCGAAACGATTCACAAGGAAAGGTGGCAGCTCATAAGGTGCATTTCAAATACACAGAGTATGTAGATAAAGAGGAGCAAGTATTCAGGAATGTCTATAGCATGGCAGTTGTGAGCAAGTGGTTGAAGGGAAAGGCATCTGGGGTCAAGGGAAGTAGCATCAACAACCCAAAACCAAATGAAGGAAAAGAAGAAGCTGCAAGGAAGGCCCAAGAAGAAAGTGCTCGCAGGCTTGCGGGTGGAGCAAAGAAGTTGTTGGCAAAGGAAGCACAAAAGGATAAAGCTGAAGCTGCCAAGCAAAAGAATGCATAAGCTATTTTGGATAAAATTTCATCAGTAGAAAAAGTTATTGCTTGAGAAGATGCAAACCCTAGGCTAGGAATACAAGATACCGAAGAGCCCACAGAGGGGCGAAATTAGGAAAATGAATAAGTTGCAGCTGGTGAAGGTCAGGAGCAAAGCCCTATTCGGGATAATACAGAGAACCATCCATCCACATTGGATAACATCCTTACCGGGGGTCATGTCCCCATAGCTGACTTGGGGCTAATACCATTTACACCATCTAAACAATACGATGTGGCATGCTTGGAGGATATTTGTTTTGATCCTAAAACGAAATCCATTACAAGGAGGATAGAAAAAACCTCGAGGGTAGGTACTCAAGCACCAATGAACACAGTAACAAAGAGGACGGTTATGAAGAATGTAGAAGAGCACCCAAAGCAGTTGGCTTCTATGGGAATTGCAAATGCCTATGCCAATGCTCACAATGTAGATAGGCTTCTAGAAAACATTGAGAAGTATAAGGGGAAGATGGCCGAAATGAAGAAAGTTTTGAGGAAGGAAGAAAAGGTAGGTAGAGAATCCAAAAGAAAATATGAAGCTACCTTATCATTTTTTAAGAGGCTTCAACAGGGACACCAAATTTTAGAAGAAGAACAGGACAGTTTGAAATCATCCAATGAAGAGTTAAGTAAGGAGAAAGGAAATTTGGAAAACAAGGTTGCAGAATTAGAACTGCAGAAGAATGCTCCTGAGTAGAAAGCAAAATAGTATGAAACCCAAGTAGTAGCATTGGAGGAATAAAAGGCTTCATTGGAGGTTTTGTTAAAGGTGGAAAATGAGCAAAGAGCAGATATAGAGCCATTGACAAAGCATGCCCTCATGCTTAGAAATAAAATTTACGAGATGCAGCTCTAGATAGTAGATGAGATGTTTAAGGTCTGTCAAGTGGAAGCTAGGTTGGAAGAGATTTCAGGTATAACTTCCCATTTTAAAGACAAGACCCAGGATGTCCTGGAAATCCTTCAAGGGCATTTGACATGGTTGGAAAAAACCAAGGAACCTCCAACAAATGCACCGATCAAAGACTCCGAAAGAGTGAAGCTGGAATATGAGCTGATAGAATTTGGAAATAAAACTACTAGGGAACTGATAAGGGCAACCCACAGGACTAAAGGCGTTTGCACAGAGTTATGTAGAAAGGTGCTTAAAACTTACAACCACTACCAAACATCTGCCAAGAAGAGGTTAGATGAATTACCAGAGCATGAAGAATACTTGAAAAAACTATAGGCTAGATGGCAGGAGGATGAACTGGGCATTCAGTTGATCAAAAGTTTAGACGAGAGAGTGCCTAAGAATGTAATAGCCCAGGCAACAATAAGCAACCATCTATTGTAAGATCAACTTCGATTGATTCCGTCCAGGATGGCTAATATAAAAGCTCAAGTTGCCAAGCATGATGTCACTATTAGATGTCTAAAGCCATTAGAGTTTGAGACAATAGTGACAGATGCCAATACATGGAAGCAGTTTATTAATGAGGTGGCTGGGCCCACTTAGAATGTTTATTTTATTGACACATATTTTTTAATAGTTATATTTTGCTTAAATTAGCGAACTCACTAGGAGACAAAGTCATTTTTTGGTAACTGATTTGTAAAGGAAGCCCAAAGGGCAGGAAGGCCAAAAGACATTTCAAATTGTATAGATATAGATCAAGTCGATGGAGGAAACGAATTTTTCCATGTTGTCTTTTCGTGAAGTTTATTATAAGAAGAACTACTTCCTTTTATAATAAATGAGGCCATATTTACTACTGGAGAAGGGGCTGTGAAGTTTCAAATGCATGCTGTAGATTGGTTGAATGTCGAATTATTTCTATTTCAACTTATTCTACGAACCGTGAGATTGTTCTGACTTATGAATTACTTCCATGTTATGAATGATTTTCTGTTATTTATATGAAACTTGTACAGTATATTGAGTAATGAATGTTTCGACTAACAACGAGCTATCTCTCTGTTTATCCTTATACATGTATTCATGTATTTTGAATTATGAACAATTATCTATAATATTCTTTATGCATGTTTTATAGTACATTACTCATGATTAAACATAATCTTGGTCCCTAGGGATAGGTTAGATAGAACTAGTTAGCTTATCATATTTGTTATTTTTTTATGATTTAGAAGCAAAAGGGGTAATAAGACGAGAGGTAAGAACCTACGCATCACATTGTGAACTCTTTGTCGTCTCTATCATCTGCATGTAGAATAGGCACTTGCATATCATATATTAAAGAAAACTAAAAAATACACTTAAATGGTGTACCGGGCCGCAACCGGTAAAAGCAAGCTTAAACCGTTACTTGACCTACGGTAGTCGGATCGTAAATCGGATGGATTCCCCATACCAAACAATAACGAGTTGATTGGGAACGTTTATTGGGGAGAAGCCCTAGTGTTGTTACTTGGGATTTTTCAGGTCTCAACAGGGCTATGAGGATATAATCCTCAAATATGATCTTGATTGAAATACCACCCTTATGAAGCTGAAAGATTAATCATTTGATTAAGGAAGCACCTTTAGTTTAATATGGACTGTCTTTTAATATGAAGTTTGTTTATGCTCTAAAGTATTTATTGCAAACAATGTCTTCCCACCATGTTGTATGTTCGCTAAACAAATCCCATAAAACCCTTGCGAGTCTTGTTGCAATGTTCATGAGCTTGTGCTCTTTGATACCCAACCCACATGGGATAGAGAGAATCACCTTTATGTGAGAGTTCTAACCTTGGAATAGAGTCATTTAATGCTTCATCATGATATTTTCATTTTGATTTTTCAATCGCATTAAATTAGTTACTATAACTTATTTTTTATTGGGAAATAGGGCTCCCATCCATACAATGGATCTCCATTCTTTTTTCAACAGGCAAATTTAAAATATTAAGGATTATAGAAATAGTGACATCAACATTTATATTATAAATTTTACATTTTTTTTGACTTAATTGATTTCTTGAGCTATTTATGCATTTGTTAAGAAGATATTTGAATCCTATATTGAGAGTAGTTGAAGCTCTACAAGGTAGAAGGATGTTGTTAGCAAATTGGGAATGATTTACAAGTTTGGCCCTTTAACCATTTCAATAGTTTTCCAATGTATGCAATACAAGTGGTCTATAGGGAAATTATCTTTAATTGTTGCATCCGCATTACTTTTTTATATTCAAAAAATGATGATGATGTGGATATTGCATAATAATGAGTATGTATGATCTAAATGGCCACACATAGTCATATTAAAAATGGTCCTAAGATTATTAGTTTTTGGGTCTTGACTCTTTGTCACAAGTTTTGGACCCTCCCCATTTGTTCTTGGAGATAGTTACTTGATATGATCCCATAGGTTCCATACATGGGGTTAAATGTTTATGTAAGGAGGTAATTGTGGATGTAATAGTGGTCAACCCCCAAAAGGGCCCACATGTGCAATGCGTGAATAGGTATATATAAAGGTCATGTTTTCACTATGACGACAAATGTATGATTTGGATATACAAATGTATTGGGGTATTTGGAGGAGGTTTTTTCTTACTCAAGGAGGTATTGTATCTCATCTCTCTTGTATATTTTGGAGTTGTTTTCTGTGCTCGCCTATTGTGTACATTGTGTGTATATTGTGTTTGATATTGATATTTCAAAGGTTTGGTACATAACATTTGGTATGCATTTTGATTTAATGGTATTGAGCTAGAGTCCAAGCTATAAATAAAGGTAAAGGTTACCATGAATACAAGGCAAATGATCCATCCAGTCCTCCATTATTTTTAATAGACCCTGGTACCATCACAAATTTCAATTGCATAACTCCTTATGAAGTTTCCACACCATTACATCAATGGAGTGATTGGGCTAAAACAGAGAAGTCTATCCACATGCATGTATCATGGAGAGAGCTAGCATTAAGCCTTATAGGAGCATTTATGAGCTTTCTTTTACTTTGGTGGAAACATGTGATAGAAGAAGAAAACATAGATATTAAATGTTGAAAATCGTGTCGAGGCTTTGATGGTAGTAGTCAAAACTTGTGCTAGAAGAAGAAAACATATGAATTTTAAATGTTGAAAATCTTGTAGATGCTTTGATCGTAACAGTAACACATGATCTCTAAGGTGTTACTCCTATATATAGAGGTCATTATGGTAATTTGAATATGTCCAACATTTGTGTAATAGAGGTAATTTACATGCAATATGATGGATTAATTATACAAAACCAAAGATCCTGATAATGTAGCATATTTGGAACATTAAATTTTTGTGATGCCCAGTGAAATACCAAACACAATCAATGAAATATTTTTTTACTAAGAATATAGACATTGAAAAAATTTATTTGACACGTGTTAATGAGCTAATTGTGAAAACATTAAAAGCAACATCTCAAGAAGAAAATGGCATAGTATTTGAAAAGGACAATTGTATATTGATAATGAATTCTATAATACTTTTGCATAAACATATGATTTTAATTGCAGGTAGAACAAGAAGGGATTTCCTAAGAAAAAGTCTACTTGTGACTATAAATGTCGTTGCAATAAATGCCATCAATGGTAGCCTTGGAAAAAAAAGAGTTAAAGATATCCATGAAAGGCTTATTTTAAGAAGATGGATTCTCCAAGAAGCAAAGCTAAGTGCTCCTTCTACCACCAAAAAGGCTATTGGGAAAACAAATGTCCTAATTGTAACAAATCAAGTCATGCAACAAAATTATCCACAATGTTCTATTGTAAATATAATCTTGTAGAGGGGGGTTCATGTTTTAAGCCTTACGCAGATAATGAATGTCTTACTTTTACATAATCTTATACTGATGATGAGAACATTCCTTTTGGGGATCACCTTTCTACTTATGAACCTGCTTCCCTTTCTTCTTTTACTATAAATAGTGATTCCAATGCTCCTAAATTATATTTTCACTCTATTAAAATGCTTTATGTTTTCACCCCAAAATAAGTTGAACCTTGCGATGATATTGTTGACTATCAACAACAGTTAGCCAAATGTAATGCTGGTCATAGAGTCCATTAATGCTTAACTGCAAAAAAATGATCATTTATCTCGTCAACTTCTGTAGCCCAACATGGTGGATTTTCCCCATTCCTTGTTAGTTGCTCAGTGTGGTCAACCTTCATATGTTTTAACTCCTCCACCTATGTTGCAACCAACTTCACCTATTTATACACCTCCATAACTAGGATTATTGCTAAGAGCAAAGAAATCTATGATGACTTAGAAAATTAGTTGAGGCATGCTACCATAAATGTTTTTTATGAAGTTGCTCAGAAAAAATATCTGTATATACAAGAAAATAAAAAGTTGATTAGAGAATTGACGGCATCTCTTCTAGAAGACAAGAGAGTATAAATAAATTATCGATGCTTTAGAAAAATATTTTGAAGAGGATATGCTAGAACAATATGAGAACGCGATGAATTAATAAGAATAATTAGTCGGGGTCCCATATGATGAAATAAATGGCAAGGTATTATCTATCCCTACAAATGAAGACATATATATGACATGATTATAAAATAAGTGTGTAATAAATGTAGCTATCAAAGTAGAAAATTATAAACTTTATTTTCTTGATAATTGATATGACATTGGTGCTATTATTTCATGTGCAAAGAAAAAAGTTATTGCAAAATATTATTGGAAACCTATAAATCTAATATTTAAAGCCATTAATGGAAGCTTTATACACATTAAAGGATACACTTCCAATTTTCCAGTTCAAATTAATAACCTTTTTTTGTAAATAAGTAACTTTATATTAAGATTCAACAAAAGTATTTCATTGTCCCGAGTCCAACATAATTTCTAGAGACTGCCCAATCATCAAGTTAACCAGTCCATAATTGAACATACCCAAAAGAGCCCCTCCCTCGTAGGAGAAAACATGGCGTAATGAGCACCATATAGTTACCAAATTCACAAGAATTGGAATACCATAAAATAAAAACACATAATTATAGTATTTGACCCCTTTTGCACCAAAAAAACAGATGCATAACAATGGACCAAACCTAGATACTTAAACTTCTATCGACTTGAACCACAACCTTTGACAATACCATAAAGAAAACAAAACTAGGTTACATAGACCATCTTCAAGCGAAATTGATAGACACATGGCAGAGCCATCATGACACCTAAAAATTTGCATGTGGAGATGCAGTCTTGGCTTTGACCAAGTCTCCAATCGGTTCATTTGTCATCGCCAACACTGCAGCACCTAAATCCCCTAACATACCCATCCACGAAAGGAAACGAAGGCCCATTTCTTTTGACATAACATCTATATTCATATGTATAAGTTGGGTATCAGCATACAGTTCTTCCTAGAACTAGACATGGATGTCGTCCCCCTTTTCTTTTTCGTTGTGTTCCAGTAGACGTTAGCCGAGAAGACCCTTCATGATTAAGTAAATGGAGACTATCTTCTTAAACAACGCCTGAATGGTGTGCGACAAGCTCGAATCTTGGATCCATTTTTCCAATGCATATAATTCCTCTTGAGGTTACATGTCTTCCAATTCTTGCCACATACCTTGCTCTACCATCTCAATATCAACATGAATCGAGGGGGGTGGAATCCCTGTAGAGGTAAGTTGCATGCACAACCTGAAGCTTCTCCTTATTGGTCGTCTTCCTCCCCTTCTTCTCTTGACCAACACCCTCCCTTTTTGACTCCATGTTCTTTAATTAAGCAACATATGATGAGTGCAACAGAATAGAAATGCAAACAAGCCCCAACTTACCACCTTTCAAAGAGCCAATTTCGATCCCTCAACGTCGTAAATACTGGAAACCGAAAGAGCACATGACGTCAAGGGGCATGCAGAGAGAGAATCCCAAAATGATACCCCTGTACTTCCTCCTTGGCCCCGTACTCCTAGCATATTTCCCATTAATTTACATCATAAATTTTGGTGGTTCCCATCTTCGTCAAGTCCATATCCCTATCTCATCACTTAATGTTTCCATACAACTCGTATGCCACCTCCTCGAGAAAGCTTCCTTCTTAATGAATTCACTGCAGGCAGAGCTAGCGCCACCTCGCATCATCATTTCCAATCTATTCGGCACATGTTAGCCTTTTCTGATTGTGATAGCCCGTTCTCATCATGGTACCCTCCCTCTTTGTCTCTCCTTCTCTTGTCAACACCCGCATCCATGGGTGTATGCTCTTTATCAGTCAAGGTAAGTCAATGGATTCCAAGGTCTAGATTGCTGACACAACCTAAAGTCCCCTCCCAAATTTTGGTACATCGAAGGACATCTGTATTTTCCAAGAGATTGACCACTTTGTTCCCAACCCGCTTCACATGACTAAATGAGACACAAATGCCTTGGGAAAGCTTGGAAACCAACTTCTCTACTCTAAAGTATAATCTTCAATGTTTAGAGACTTTTGAAACTTGTTGTCCATTATGCATATGCTCAACCATATTTAGAATAATAGTTGAATCTCCCTCTACCATGATTAGGAAGAAACCTCATTCCAAAGTGTTAGTGAGGCCCTGTAACATGCCCTCTAACTTTGCCACATTGTTCATGTTTGAGCCAATGTATCCC
Source organism: Pseudotsuga menziesii (assembly GCA_001517045.1). Lineage (NCBI taxonomy): Eukaryota > Viridiplantae > Streptophyta > Pinopsida > Pinales > Pinaceae > Pseudotsuga > Pseudotsuga menziesii. The sequence continues at coordinate 80,625 of LPNX011005639.1, read as the reverse complement.
CAATACATCCACACAATATAACTTTGGTGGTCATAAACCACCCCACCCCACAAAATCCTGCTGGTTCAGGATTACCTTTAGAGGCACCATCAAAATTTATCTTAAACATCCCATTCATGAGGGGAGACTAGACCTCCGAGTTCCCTCCCTCCCTTCAAAATAGCAGCGAGGGGATTGCCAATAAAGGTTGGGAGAGAAGGGAATCCCCAAGCCTAGATAATTCTATATTCCCTTTCATCCACCTACAAATCCTAGTTGGACCATGATGTGAAATTTAAGGTTCCCTGAATCTAGGAGGATATTTTATTCCACACTTCCTCCATTGAGTTATGCTTATCCCTAAAAGTCCACTAGTTCAGTTCCTTCCACACTTCCTAGAGGATAAAACCCATGAATAATTGCCAAATTCTATTGATGATATCATTCTTAAATGTTTTTTTTGGTCCAATCTTTAACTCAGAAATCTAGTCTCCCCCTAACCCTTGATAATTATCCAAATATATCAGCCTTTATATCCCTCATTGCCGATGCATATTGGCATAGGTCAAGTAGATGGTTCATCGATTCCTGTTCTGCATAACACAAGCAAAACTAAGAAGTCCTCAAAATTCCTCTCGTATGGAGGTTTTCCCACTTTAGGATTCCTCTCTTTGAGACCAAACACAAGAAGGTGACCACCTTCGGCCAAAGATTGGATCGCCAAATCTTCTTCCATTCTAGAAGTTGCGGACGATCCCGCCATCCGACTTCAATAATGTACGCCTCCTTCATTGAGACGATCCCTTTTTCCTTATACCCCCATCATAGTTTATCCTATTCATCATTTAATCTAATTATTTGCTCTTGCAACTCCCACAAACCTTGGATACCCTCATCTGGGTTTAATTCCATTCAGTCTTCCCTCGATTTTTATTATAGGAAATCCCTATTTTCCTAGTCTTAGTTCCAGTATTCATGTACCTTTATTCTCTATGATAGTTGGCACAATCTTTTGGAGTCCGATAAGGCCCGAAGCCGAGAGAGTGGGGAGGCTGTTTCCACGAGTCTTTCTAGAAGTCAGCTGATTCACCATTTCTCACTTCCCATGAGCTATTATTCTGAACCAAATATCTACCAGCCTTGGTTAAGTTCCAAAAATGGGAACCAATCCACGGTTCATTTAATTGAATTAAATCATACTTCTCCCAGCCCTTGGCATACTTACAGTGCCACAACTGCGCCCATAGTACTTAATCATATGAAACCCATCTCCACCAGAATTTTTTCACCCATCACTATACTGCTTTTTTCTACATCCCTATGCCCAAGCCTGCCCTGAGACTTTGGGAGACACAACAAGTCCCACCCCACTAATGCCCATTTTTGTTTACCATTCAATCCTCATCATAAGAAGCTTCTCTGGATATGTGTTATTTCCTTAAGGATTGCTTTAGGAGGAGACATAACAGACAATAAGTACATGGGCATGGATTAAAGGACCGATTTAACCAAAATTACTCTGCTTGTCAAATTAAGTGGTCTCAACACCCGACTTGCCAGCCTTTACTTCATCTTGTCCATCAACCCATGCCAAGTATCTTTCCTAACGATGGAGTTTGAGAGCCCCCCCTCAAATATCTGGATGGAAGGGAGATACTCTGTAAATGAATGATGCACAAAATATTCTATTGAGTAAACTTGGGAGTGTTAAAAAATAATTTTTGTTATTTTTTCCCGTTGACAATTAGCCCCGAGGCTTGGAAAAAAGTGTCAATCCCTTCTTTATCCCATAAGCATTGTGTCATCTACAAATGGTTGGTGTATTTTATTAGGGTCATTTTGATGCAGGAAAAGCCCCCTTATTTGCATATCTCAGAGCATGGACTTGAAGGTGCGACCAAGGCCCTCAACCATAATGATAAATAAGAATGGTGAAAGAGGACCCCCCTAGCAGATGCCTCTCGAGGGGTGGGAGGGAGAGGAGGGGACGCTATTCACTAGGATTGAGAAGAAATTTGAGGGGACTAAGTTATAAATCCAATTAATCCAAAATTTGTTGAAACCAAAGGTCGTCAGCAACCCCACATAAATTTCTAGTTGATTTTGTCATATGCTTTAGCCAAATCAAGTTTTATCATCATACTTGGTTTTTTGATGATTCACCGAGAACGACATACCTCATGAATTAGAATCATGCGATCTGTAATTTTCCACCCTTTGACAAATCTAGATTGCTCAGGGGAGACCAGGGTAGGGAGAAATGGTTTTAGCCTATTTGCAATCATTTTCAAAATTATCTTATAACTAACATTGCACAACGATATGGGTTTGAAATTACCTGGGGTATCCACCCCTTCACTCTTAGGAATGAGAGTAAGGAAAGTGGAATTGAAGGCAGATAACAAGTCCCCCATCACCTGAGAGCTTTCAATAATCTAAAGCACTTCATGCTTGCTCATTTCCTAGAAGTGGTGGAGGAATTTGAATGTGAATCCATCTAGACCCAGTGTTTTTCCTTCTTCCATCCGATTCACCGCCTCTTCAGGCTCACTTAAAGAGACTAACCTCATTAGCATTGTGTTCTATTATGAGGACACCAAAGGATGGATCTGTTGGGTAATCTGAGCAATGTCTCTTGATCTACCAAGGATAGGTTCTTCCATGAGATCCTTGAATTGCCACACTAATTCCTCCTAGATAGCCTTCCTCTCCTCCTGTCTCGTTCCATTCTCAGCTTCTAGAACAATGATCATGTTTTTCTGCCTATGTTAAATAGTCGAGCGGTGAAAAAAGGCAGCGTTTCTTTCCCCCTCTTTTAACCATCCACTCTCGAACTTATGTTTCCATGGTATTTCCTCTTAATGTTCTCTAACAACCACTTGTTCCATGAATTGCCTTTATTTTGCACAAAAACCCTCCTCAAATACCTACGCTATTCCTTGTATGTAAATCTCCCTTAACCTTTGCTCTAGTCAACAACTGTCTTGTAAGATGTTCTTGAAAATATCCCTGTTTTAATGAGATTTTTTCACTCCAAGAAACTATTTTCAATTTTTTTTTGCGTTGTATCTGCTTGCTTGGTCTCGTCTGATCCTCTTGGTTGCAAGAGTTTGACGCACTCTGCTTCTATTGAACGTCTTCTCTGGGTTTGATCTTTGAATTTTCTGAATCAGATTTCAATTTGTCGATCTGGACGAATTAAGCATATGCTGTTTTGACGGGCTTAGGTTCTAGCTCCAAACTTTCTTGGTTTGGCTCAACTCCAGAATCCTTTCAGTTTCATGCGTGGGATAGGATTGCTCTTTTTGGAGGGGCTCTCTCATTCTTGGCTGAGATTGTGTTGTGACTAGCTGGTTCTGGTGGAAATCGATGGAAATCACTTTGATAGGGAGCTTGAGCTTTGCCCAACTTCTCTGGATTGGTTAATTTCTTGATTGACCATTCTGCTAATGGGCTGGAAACTGGAGGTGTGGACTTTGACCTGCGGCATGAGGCTCTGATTGAGCTTTTGTTTGATTCCTTTTACTCTGGCTTTGGTCTTCTGGACATGATTCTTTTTTAATGTTTGTTCCCTTTGCTTGGGTTGGAGGCTCTATGGAGTCTGTTGATTATGATTGCAGCCCTGGCTGTGTTATTGTGGCTGGCTATTCTTTAGTTTTGATCCTTGATTGGTTCCTTGTTCACTTGTGGTAGCTTTGGTAGCTCTTTTTAGCCTGATTGGACTTTCTGGTTGGGCTTCCCTTGTCTTTGTATCTGAAGAGGTCTTCTGGTGGAGGTTCTGTTGGGGGGTTGGTTACTATCCTCCTGGTGGGATTGTTTCCTGACCTTGCTAGTGGCCTGCTCTTTGGAACTCTTTGTTTCTCTATAGGGTTAGCTTTGGTGGAGGAGCCCTTATGGATTCAGGAGGGGTCCCTCCTCTTCCTCCTGAATTGGAGGCTTTTAAGATGTTGATTGCTTCTGGCAGAAAGAGGACTAGGGGAGGAGTTCAAAGATTTGTTAAGAAGGTTGATATCCCTTCTGTGGAACTTCCTGCTGAATGGACCTGTCGTTCCACTCTCAACTTGGCTGATCAGGGTCTTATTGGCCAATTCTCTGGCCTCTGGCCTTCCCCTAAGGCAACAGATGGGTGGGTGCAGAGGAACTGGAGGCCTCTTGTTTCAGCTGATATCTGTAGTCACTTTGTTGGAAAGGGCTTTTTTGTTTTTGTTTTTGACTCTGCGGAGGACCGAGCTCTGATCTTTTGGAATGGGCCATACTTCATGGGACCTCAGGGTCTATACTTGAATAAATGGACCCCTGATTTTGACCCCTCGTAGGATGTCCCTTCTGTTGTTCCAGTCTGGGTGAGACTTTTGCATCTCCCCTTACATTGTTGGAATTTGGAATCCCTAGAAATCATTGGGAACAAGTTGGGAAAATATTTTGACATAGCTGAGAGGAAAGACCAGTATGCTTGCGCTAGAATTTGTGTTGAGGTCGATTTGGAAATAGGTCTCCCTAAAGCAATACAACTAACAGTAGCAGAGTTGTCCTGTATTCAGGAGTTGGATTATGAGAAAATCCTGTTTAAATGTCGGTTCTGTCATGGTTATGGGAATTTTGCTCGAAGTTGCACAAAAAGAATAGAAGAAGTCACCATAACAGAGAAAGAAGATCAGTGGACTCAAGTTCATAAAGGAAATTCCAACCAGGGAGCTAGAAAGAAAGGGAAAGAAGTTAAATCTGTCTTAGGGGCTCCTGTAGCTGAGGGTCCTAGTGCTTCACATGTGGTTGTCTCCCCCAAGGCAGCCCCTAATCCATTCTCTGTTTTAAGTTCCATTGAAAACTTTCTTGAAGAAGGTGAAATGGAGGAATTAGATACTCTAGACATTGGTACAGATGAATCTATTGCTCTAAAGGATCGAGTCGATTCTTCCTTTTTGAGTCCTGAAGTTACTCCTCTTCCTAAGGAGATTAGTCCCTCTTATGCAGATATTGTGCGGAAGAAGCATGGAGTTAGTTTAGGTTCTTTAGAAGATGAGTATTTTGAGCAATCCAAAAAAGGCAAGAAGTCTCAGAAGGAACTTCGGGAAGCAGAGCTAGAAAGGCTCAAGACCCAAGGCAGTCAGGCTACTATAGAGATGTCTTATGGAAGGAATAAAAGAAACAGACCTCCAAAGGGAGCAATTAATCCCTCTCCTTTGGGTAAGTAATGCAAGTAAACTCTTGGAACTGTAGGGGTTTGGGGAACCCAGCTAAAGCTGAAGCAGTAAATTTTTTATTGAAGATGGCCCCTTCTGATATCCTACTTCTCCAGGAGACTAAAATTGATGGGGCAGCAACTCTCCTCATTGACAAAAATAAATGGAATTTAAATGCAGGTAAATCAGTAAGTGCCAGAGGCTCCAGCGGGGGAATTGCAACTCTATGGCATGATGAGAATTACCGGTTATTAAATTGGTGCTGCACGCAGCATTGGATTTTTACCGAATTATACCATTGCTCCAGTAAAACCACTTATGCCCTGTTCAATCTTTACGTCCTTGTTAATAATTTGGAAAAAAAAGAGTGTCGGTTATCATTATCTGAATTTCTGAAGAGCAAATCTCTTGTAAACATTATCTTAGCCGACGATTTAAATATTACCCTTGCGCCGAATGAAAAGAAAGGTGGCATCCGTGGTAAAGATTACATGCAATATTTAGTTGAAGAATTAATTCAATCATGGGAATTGATTGACTTAAAACCGAAGACAAGGCGTTTCACATGGTCAAACCAAAGGGTTAGGGCCGCTAGTATTTTTGCTTGTTTAGACAGGTTTTTAGTCCAAAGTTCTCTGCTGGATGGAAATCAACTTATTTCCTCCAAAATCCTCCCTAAAATCTCATCGCATCATCATCCTATTGCGCTGGTTTTTTAAAAGGAGGAGCAGCTTGGGCCTATTCCCTTCCAGTTCTGTCCACTCTGGATTGAACGTGATGGTTTTTTGGAAACTGTCAAACATGCTTAGTCTCAGTCGGTGCATAGTTCTCCTAGTTTCGTATGGGAACAGAAATTGAAGCAGACTAAAATCGCGCTGAAGAATTGGCTCAGAGTCCCTCTTTCTTCTCCTTCGCTCAGTAGAAAAAATAATGTTGATAAGCTAACTAAAATTCAGATTGGGATGGAAAATTGTGATGTATCTCTTTCCCAAATAGCGCTTGAAAGGGAAGCTCAATACCTTACTTCTCAAGCTTTCAAGGTTGAGGAGGAGCATCTCAAGTTAAAATATCGAAGCATCTTGCTTAATGCTGGAGAAAGGAATTCTGCTTTCTTTCACCGTCAATGTAGAGCCAGACTCTCCCGAAATCATATTTCAGAGATTACTAATGATGATGGAGTTTTTATCAAAGGGAAAGACCCTTTAAAACAGGTAGCTTATTCTCACTTTCAGAAGTTGTTTCAAGATGATGGTATCTATGATGGAGAAGTCTCAAAGGAGTTCCTGAATCATGTTCCTTCTTTAGTAAGTAATGAGGAAAATATAGATTTAATGAGGCCTTTCTCGGAAAGGGAAATAATTGAGGTAATCTGGGCTATGGAGTCGGACAAAGCCCCTGGGCATGATGGCTATTCCATTCATTTTTTTAAAGTTTGCTGGCCCATAATCAAATCTGATCTGCTACGTATGGTCCTGGGTTTTCAGAGAAAAGTAAAATTGGGTGGATGTACTAATTCAACTTTTCTTGCCCTTATCCCTAAAGATGTCAATCTGTCCTCCTTTGATAGATTTCGACCAATTTCCTTGTGTAACTCTTCTTACAAGATCAAAGCCAAGCTTTTAGCCAACAGGTTCAAGCCCTTGCTCGGCAAGTTGATTTCACCTCTTCAGGGGGGTTTTGTTAAAGGTAGGCATATAGTTGACAATGTCATTCAAGTTCAAGAAGCTATCCATACCAGCTTTCATAGGAATGAAAAAGGCATGCTTATAAAGCTGGACATGAAGAACGCCTTCGATCGAGTGAAGCTTCCCTTCCTATATGATGTTCTTATCTCTTTTGGTTTTTATCCTGAGTTCGTAAATTTGATTAAAGATTGCACGAATCAGCCCTGGATAGCACCTTTAGTTAATGGTAGGCCATCTGAGTTTTTCAGAGCCTCTAGATGTATACGTCAAGGCTGCCCTATGTCTCCCTTCTTGTACATTTTGATGGCTGAATCCCTTAGCAGAAAACTCTCAGCTGAAAAGGAAGTGAGATTTTTACTAGGTATTAAGATAGCCAGGGGAATTGACCCTATCAATCATGCTCTTTTTGCAGATGATTCCCTTCTCCTTGGAGGGGCCTCTCTGACGATTGCTCAGGCTTTTAATGTTGTTCTCCAAAAATTCTGTCAAAGTTTAGGAGCTTTGATAAACAAAAGTAAAAGTGGGGTTTATGGATGGAATGTAGACCAAGGTGCCTTACACCGGATATCAGATTTCTTTGGATTCTCTGGATATGATAAGTGGGATAAGATTACGTATCTTGGGCTTCCTTTAACCCTTGGTAAGACCACTCCTTCTCTTTGGCTTGATGTTTTGGCAAAGTTAAAGAAAAAAATCACTTATTGGGGTGGTTAGTCGTTGTCTAAAGCCGAGAAATTGATTCTGATTAAATCTGTCCTCTCAGCTTATCCGGTGTTCCAGTCCACTCTGATTTTGGCTCCTAAGTCGATTTCATCCCAAATTGCTAAGATTCTGTGAGATTTTCTCTGGAATGGTGGAAAGCATGGGAAAAATAAAATTCATTTGGTGAAATGGGAGGATCTTAAGTGTCCTATGTCAGAAGGAGGTCTACAAATTCGTGATCCAGCTCTTGCTAATTTGGCAATGACATGGAAGCTAATTTGGCGGCTGTTTGATGATCCAAAGCATCATGTCAGTAGAATCTTTAAGATGAAGTAATTTAAAGGAGGTACATTAGGAAATATTTCAGCTGTTAATACACCTATAGGTTCAGCAATTTGGAATTCCTGTAGGAAAGGATTTGAATTCTTCTGCCATCAGCTTTTTAGAATACCAGGTAATGGGCTGAGAACTCTTCTATGGGAGGATTATATCTCCGGGAAACCTCCTCTTTCCTCTGTTCTACAAATCTCTGATTTTATGAATTGGTCTAAGAATAAAGGACTTTTACATCTTGTTGATATATGTACGTGGGATCTCGATGGATTTTGGACTGTTTGGAGTTTCCCAGATCTCCCGGTTTGTCTTGAGTCCCAAAAATCTGTATTTCTCCCACTTATCTCTGGTCTGGCTCCTATTTGTTTCTCCCATCATGATCGGTGGGGTTGGGGTCACAATGGAGAATACTCTGCTGCCAATGGTCTCAAGTTTCTTCAACCAGCTTCTCCGTCTTGTTTTGCTCCAAAGATCTGGAAATTTGTTTGGCATACCTGTTTGCCAAAGGTCAACTTTTTTTTTGGTTGTTATTGAAAAATAAGTCTTTAACTGGTGATAATTTACTAAAGCGCGGATTTGTTGGGCCGTTTTGTTGCTGTTTCTGCATGTCGGCATTGGAGACTGCTGATCATCTTTTTGTGGAATGTGAATTTGCCAAAAATGTTTGGGAAATGGTTCTTTCCAGGGTTCAATTATCCCTTCCAACCCAATGATCTGTACCAGCTTTATATTTAAGTTGGCATGCCGGTTGTCCATCTAAGAATCGGGTCCCTGTTCTTCATAAGTTCTGGCATTCAATTTTGAAATTTTCCCTGTGGTCTATCTAGATTTCCAGGAACAACTGTGTTTTTAATAACCAGAAACCGATATTCCAAATTGCTGCCTCCAAGTCTCTGGCGTTATTTTCAAAATTAGTTTGCTGTCCAGTTTCTTCCTTACCCTCCTCTCTGTGTTCGGATGCCTCACCAGTTGTGCAGCTGCTTAAACCTGTCTTGGCTCCTTCTTGGATATTTCGTGGAATTCAAGAGGAATTTTTCTCTTTGTGGTGGAGTTCTCCTTCAGCTGTCATTTTTTTCGACGGAGCTTCAAAAGGGAATCCCGGGGTTTCAAGTGCTGGTGGTCTGGTTCTATCTCCGTGTAGACTTTCTACTTTCAGGTTCTGTTGGGGGCTAGGTATCATGACCAACAATCAGGCAGAAGGTTACAGTTTGCTAATGGCAACCTAGCTGGCTAAGGAAAAAGGGTTTCAGGCGGTTCTAATATATGGTGACACTGAGCTTCTGATAAATTCTCTAAACTCTTCAGTTAGCCTCAATAACTTTGCCTTGAATGCAATTCTTCAGCGAATTAGGAGAAATCTGAAAGCATTTGCAAGGATCGAGGTAGTCCATATTTTACGGGAACTAAATAAACCATCAGATGCTCTGGAAAATAAGGCATGCTGCCTTTCTCCTAGATTTCTTAGTATTAACGTGGAGAATAGCTCTTTCCACTCAATTCCATAAGCATCCAGTAAGTTTGTTGCCCTGGTTAACTGTTGGGAGAATTCTGACCAATGATGGATGTTCCTCTTTCAAATTTTCAGGAAGAATGACATTTGTTAGTATGTTGTGGTGAATTTGAACAAATTCGAGGACATTGCTTCTTCTTTCAAAGAGGCGATCCTGACTTGGGTCGTGCATTATGTTGGTTAGCGAGGGAAGGGAAAATGCCCAATTATGGGCACGGCCAAATGCTTGCAAGCTGCATAAGAAATCCTGCATGTTATCCTGTTAAGGTTTGTTTTAGTTTGGCATGAAAACCGTATTACAAGTAGACCGTCTCTTGGAATTGATTTCATGCAATATGCTTTTGATTAATTTTGATGGAGTTCAGCAGTGCATGAGCCAACGTTTTCAAGGAAAAAAGACAGTTCTGGTTTTAGAGCACCTTTGGGCTTTATTGAATACTAGTTCAAGTTTTTCCAGTATGATTTTATGTAATATCTCAATGTTGTCAATTCGGGTTCCCAATAATTAGGATAGGCTGCTCTTTAATCTCTTTTGAGTTGGGATGGACTGTGTTTCTTGTAGGTTGTTTGTTCTTTCAGATTTTTTATGTTCCAACTATGGTTATGACAGGAAAAATCTTATCGACCTCTTTGATGTAATTTTGTTTTGTGGCTTTGCCACCTATTCAATATAAAACTCTAAACGTTCTCGTTAAAAAAAGAAAATCTCCCTGTTCCAAATTCTCAAATTACCCTTTATTGCCTTTAGTTTCTGCTGGAAATGGTACATGTAAGAACCTCACCCCCCTCCTCTTCCTCCCATCATTCCTTGACTATATCTTTGAAATATGGGTGAGAGAACCATAACTTCTCAAACCGAAACAGTCACCTGTAGGACTCCCCCTCCATAACCCATAACAAACTGATGGGTTAGTGATATGAACTAACAATGGGAGAACCAAAGCTGATGCTTCCCCACCATTGATTATAATAGATTTTGAGACCATAAAACAATCAAAACAAGACATAATGTGCCTCTACCTCCCTGTCTATTATTCCATGTGTAGACACAGTTTGTAGTTTCCATATCCACTATTTTTAGGTCTGCTATTAGCTTCCTGAACTCCTAAATGGAGTGTTCCAAGGATCTCCTTCCTCATTTTTTCTTGTCTAGGGAGGTGTTCATATTGAAGTCCCCCTCAATGATCCAATGTTCATATTACCCAGTCCTTGATATAAACCAACAATCGTAGAAACCTCAACTTTTAGGAGTGGATCTGAGGACCATACACATTTCTTAGCACCCTCGAGTTAGAAGACCCCATAAGTTGGGATTCTGTAGATAATAATCTCTAAGTCACCACAAAATTAAACAACCTAATTGCCTTCAGGTCCCATAAGGATAGTTGTACCACCTCCCATTCTCCAATCGACCACTGCTACAACTTCATTACCTCTCCAAAGTTTCCTAGCTATGTTTTTCATTGCATCATCCGAGCATTTGGTTTCTTGAAAAAAAAACACCATTGGTTTCTCCTTTTTTATCTGATTTCTTAACATCCTAATCTTCTGGGAGTCATTCACTTCTTTGATAGTCCAAGATAAAATCTTCATTGGCTCAACTTCTGGAGGGAACACTTGATCATCGGGTACTAGCCCAAGTCCACAAACATAGCTCCAACCTTTGTTATTCTCGGTTGATTGCTCCTCCTACACCATTTTTCTGATCCCTCTTTAAGCTTTCACTTGTTTTCTTTTAATTAACTTCTAGTAATCCCTAGGGACTTGGTATTTGCCAATTTGAGGATGGCCTCCTTAAGCAACTGGACCTACTAGAAGGATACATATTGTTAGAAAAACAGGATCGCAGAGCAATAACAATAAAGAATAAACTAGATGTAAATATTAAAATACATTACAAGAGAGACACAAATATAACATGGTTTACCCAAGATGGTCTACATCCACACATAAATTGCGAGTCCTTTATTATTATACCATCCATCAAAATGAAGGGATACAACCTGCAGCAGCCCCACTGCACTTCCTCTTCACTTTCTCATAGTCTCTCTCACATAATCACATAGATTGTTTTACAATGCTACAATACAATACACAGTCATATTACAATGCTTTCCTTTTATAGGGGAATTACCATGGGAAAATACCACGGGTCACCCAATATCACGGGTTCGTAAACTGTTGGCCAACAAACATCACAAAAAAATTATTTTGGGGGCTTAGCCCACGAACTCCCTTTTTGGGAGCACTATCACCACACCCCCTTCTAGGATGAGCGTACAGTAAAAATGAGGTACAAAGATGACTGAACAATAGCATCTCTGAATCTCGAAGATTAGGATCCATGACCAACAATATCCTACTTGGAGATTGATCACAAAAACTCCACTATTGTTGCACTTCCTGGACTATGCTATGAACCTTGTAGTTGGAAAATTTCTCTTCTTCACCTTCATGCTTGAAGGCCAACTGAAACCGAGCAGGAACTCAATTTCTCTCTGGTTACGACCTTTGTCAACATGTCTATAGGACTCTGGCTAGTATGTATCTTTTCCAATTGTAATAGTCCATCTTCCAAAACATATCTTATAAAATGGCACTTGAGTTTTATATGTTTAGTCTTCAAATGAAAGGTTGGTTTCTTTGCAAGACCCACAAGACCCCCACGAGGGGACAATGTCCCCCCACACCCCCCTGTTGGGAGAAGTGTACAGTAAAACTGGGGTATGAACACAACTGAACAATAACATCTCTGAATCTAGAATATCAGGCTCCACAACCAACAACATACCCCTCCTTGTTCAAGAAAGATGCTCAATCTCATCCAGCTTTAGTTCCCCCAGTTTGACATCCTCCTCTTCCTTTATCAAGTATACATCTCCCTTATCTTCTCCCATCGCTTCCTCATGAGCTCCCTTTCTTCATTATGTTGCTTCCTCATCTTTTATCTATGGTTCGTCTCTCGAAACCTTCCTCATATTTATCCCATTCTTCGGGAGTTGATTCAAAGTTTCAAAACTATTAGAAGTAAGGTGTTTTATGGATGAACTTCCCCGCGATCCCTTGGAATCATTCCTTCTAGTACGAGGGACCTTGGATAAACCCTCACTGTTTGTTTCTTCCTTCTTTGTCTCTTGTTCGATAGGGGTGTTCTACAGATAGTCTCTGAAGAGATGCCAGTACTCATGACACAACCTACACATGGATGGAATGTATTCACAGTATAGGGGTTGCACACAGTCGTCGTCATCCCATGTGAGATTTATAGCTTCTAGCAACTCCTTTGTTACATCCATATACACACATATTCTAACATAGGTAGTATATCTAGAAAAAATAGTATGTTTTGGTACCTTATTGAACTACCAAAAGGAATTCCCTATATCCTCCAGAAATTCTTGCTCCCATTATTCGCTTAGAAAGGAATATAAACAAATCTCGATCGGGGTTGGCTTGAGAACTTCCCTATATGGATTAAATATTTCTCTCCGTGGTTTTAAGAAGAGCCCCGCAAAGTAGAAGAAATACGACCCTACCTCAAATACGATATCCATGTCTTCAATGTTAAAGAACACAATAGTAAAAAATCCCTTGGACACTAGCTGCAGGTCATAATGTACCTTAGGATTACCTACGGTCTAGATCCATTTAAATAGATCCTTCTCATATGTCCAATTTCCCAAGAACTTCCCCATTAGGGAAATGGTCCCTCATATACTCAAACTTGCCTTGTAGCTTGTCTAATCTGATCTGCAAGGAAGGGATCAATTTCAACATATCGATACATCTCCCCTCGCCCAAACTGAACTATTGTCATCGTCGCTAGTCCCTCGCTCCTACGCCTCTTTATTTGATCCTCCTCCTTCCATCCTCGATCTGCAGCTAGAACATTTTCCTATGTCGTTGATCATGGAATCGATCCCTAGGGGGAGGATCCTTTTATAGGGGAATCACCATGGGAAAATACCACGGGTCACCCAATACCATGGGTCCGTAAACTGTTGGCCAAGAAACATCCAAAAAAATTCTTTCTGGGGCTTAGCCCACAAACTCCCTTTTCATGAGCGTTTCCTCTGCACCCCCTTGCTAGGACGAGCATAGTGTAAAACTGGGGTACAAACACGACTGAACAATAACATCTCTGATTCTCAAAGATTAGGATCCACAACCAACAATCTCCCACTTGGAGACTGATCACAACAACTCCACCACTGCTGCACTTGTTGGACTATGCTATTAACCTCACACTTGGAAAATTTCTCTTCTTCACCTTCATGCTTGAAGGCCAATTGAAATCGAGAAGGAACTCAATTTCTCTCTTGTTACGACCTTTGTCAACATGTCTGCAGGATTCTAGCTAGTATGTATCTTTTCCAATTTTAGCAGTTCAGCTTCCAAAATAGATCTTATAAAATAGTACTTGAGTTGTATATGTTTAGTCTTCGAATGAAAATTTGAGTTCTTTGCAAGAACCCCCAGACCCTCACAGGGGGACGATGCCCCCCCGCACCCCCCTATTGGGACAAGTGTACAGTAAAACTGGGGTACGAACACAACTGAACAATAAAATCTCTGAATCTATAATATTAGGATCCATAACCAACAACATACCCCTCCTTCTTATTCAAGAAATCGTTCTCAATATCATCTGGGTTTAGGTCCCCCAATTCCACATCCTCCTCTTCCTTTGTCAAGTCTACATCTCCCTTCTTTTCTCCCATCATCTCCTCATGAGATCCCTTTCTGCATTATATAACTTCATGATCTTCTAACTATGGTTCATCCCCCGAAACCTCCCTCATACTTATCCCATTCTTCGGGAACTAATTCAAAGTTTCGAAACTATTAGAGGTAAGGTGTTTTATGGATGAACTTCCTCGCAGACCCTTACAATCATGCATTCTCGTACTAGGGACCTTAGTGAAACCCTCATTGTCTGTTTCTTGCTTCTTTTTCTCTTGTTGCACATGGGTGTCCTACAGATAGTCTCTGAAGAGATGCCCGTACTCATGACACAACCTACACTTGAAGGGAATGTATTCATAGTCTAGAGTTGCACATAGTTGTCGTTTCTAGCATAGGAAGTATATATAGGAAACTTAGTTTGTTTTAGTACCTTAATGAACTATCCCAAGGAATTCCCTATATCCTCCAGAAATTCTTGCTTCGAATATTCACTTAGAAAGGAATACAAACAAATCTCGATCGCGGTTGTCTTGAGATCCTCCCTATATGGATTAAATATTTCTCTCCATGGTTTTAGGAAGAGCCCTGCAAAGTATAAGAAATAAGACCCTCCCTCAGAGACCCTATCCATGTCTTCAATGTTAAAGAACACAATAGTAAAAAATTCCTTGGACCCTAGTTGCAGGTCATAATGGCCCTTGGGCTTCCCTACGGCCTGGATCCATTTAACTAGATCCTTCTCAGATGGCCAAGTTCCCAAGAACTTCTTGATTAGGGCAATGCTCCCTCATATACTCAAACTTACCTCGTATCTTGTCTAATATGATCTGCAAGGAAGGGATACATTTCAACATATGGATACATCTCCCCTAGCCCAAACTGAATTGTTGTCATCGCCACTAGTCCCTCTCTCCTACGCGTATTGATTTGATCCTCCTCCTTCCATCCTCGATTTAGAGCTACAACCTTTTCCTATGTTGTTGATCGTGGAATCGATCCCCAAGGGGAGGATGTGCATCCCCCCTCTCCCCCCCTTGATGCATCCATCTTCCTGCTCTGCTAACCCCCAGCTGAAGCCGACACACCCAAAAAACTTGTTCAATAGACAACTTTGAAAAATCTAGGGCATTCCAGACTGCATCACCTCCGATAGCCAATGTGTTGGAGACATTTACCTACCATGCACATTTAATTTGGTCAATTTGACCTTGTTAAACCACTGTCCTAAGTTTTATTGACTTAATTGGCATCAGAGGAGCACTGTATGACATCAACATGAGCACACCCATGCCTACCTTCAGTCAAGGAGGCCAACTAAGCCTTCTCCTTCATTCGGGGAGGCTAACTGGAGCACTCTGGGGGTGATCTGAGTGTCATAAATGCACCAAATTGGTAACTGATGGTTACAATCAGTTAAGGTGAGTGGTAAAGGCACCTCCATTCATTATATTAATTATTTTATTAATATTTAATGAACTGGAGTCAACAGGGGCGCCTCCAACCACCTCTGATGGCCAGTTTGGCTTCAGTTAACCTCATCGTGGTTCATTGGAGTTATTGATGCGCTACCACTTGTTGGTTGGAATGCAGTGACATGTGTCTAAGCTACTTTCAGTTAAACTCAGTCATTTATTGCACTCTGACTTCAGTTAGGACTCAGTTGAGTCAATCGACACTTGATGAGTTGGTTAAGTAGTGTGTTTACTGTGGCTTACAGTCAGTTAAGCTACACCCATTCATTCAATTCGAATGACCTCCTTGGGAATTCGAATTGTATTGCCATTCATGCATCTTGCATGATTATTGTATTATATTATTCATTATTCATTGATTATACAGAGTTGCTACTCCCATTGCGGCACCATTTTGCCAATTTTATGCATATTTGTCTGTATTCTTTGTGAGACTGCGTTTTCAGTTCCTAGACCACTGTGACAAATTAATATGGTATTAGAGCTCATGGTGGGACGAAGCTCATATCTCTCAAAAACAAGGTTTTTGACAGATCTTGCATGAAAAATTGACCAAAAGCTCAAAAATCCAGCACTGCACCAGAAGCCAAGGCTTACCACTTAATACCCCAAGTTAAGGAATTGTTGGTCAAGCTTGCTTGATCAACTACGCTGAGTGTGATGAAAGCCTAAAATGTGCAGGTTGTTCAACCTTACGGTGCCCCTTTTGTTCTGATTTGCAGGTTTTAATAGGTGAAAGCATTCACTCTAGCAGTTTGAAATGGCTTCTTTCGAGACCGACAAATCCATTCCCATCCACATGGGAGATGACTTCACAATCATATCCGAAGGACAAGGTACTGTAGATCTTGAGCATGGTTATTTTTCCAATGTTCTGTATGTACCATATCTTGCATCAAACCTCCTAAGTGTTTATCAAATGACACATACAGGTTTTCCCAAGAGAGTCTCCTTCAGCCCGGATGATGTAGAGATCATAGAACTTGCATCCAAAAAACTTGTAGCAAGAGGCCTTGCAAGCCATCATGCAAAAGCCTACGATTTCTCCCATTTTGTGGCGGATGCAAAGCCCACCGCATTGCAGACTCATGGAAATGAATTTAGTAGACTGTGGCATCAGAGGTTTGGCCATCTAAACTTCAAATACTTGCAGCAATTACAGAAGAATTCCATGGTTGAAGGCCTCCCAGTCGTCAAAGCTACCATTGGAATTTGCAAGGGCTATGTTGTTGGAAAGCACCCTGAGCATAAGTTCGATCGGGGGAAGGCAAGATGAGCATCATGCATCCTGGGACTGAGACATTCTGATATCAACAGTCCCATGCCTATCACATCCATGAATGGATCAAGGTATGTTCTGACTTTCATTGATGACTTTTCCAGATACACATGGATATTTTTTATCAAAAAGAAGTCGGAAGTCTTGGAAAAATTCATTTAATTGAAGGCCTTGATTGAGAATGCATCTAGCCAAAAGATCAATTTCTTGAGATCTGATAATGGTGGGGAGTATGTCAGTAATTAGTTACTGCATATATGTTCCCAAAGTGGTATTCAAATCCAGTATTCAGTCCCCTACACTCCCCAACAAAACGGTGTAGCGGAGAGGAAGAATCGGTCTCTCAAGGAGATGACCACCTGTATGTTGGAATCAAAGAAGTTGGCTGCAAATTTGTGGGCAGAATCCATGCATGCTGCAGAATATATTTAGAATAGAGTGCCATAGTCATCTATGAAAGGGAATACCCCTTTCGAAGCATATTTCGGACACAAGCCAGATGTGTCGAACCTGAGGGTGTTTGGGTCCACTGCATGGGCCCGAATTCCACTTGATAAAAGGAGGACTTTGCAACCGCGAAGCATCGAATGTTTGTTTATCAGATATCCTAATGAATCTAAAGGTTTCAAGCTGCTAGATATCAAAACAAAACAGATCATCATTGAAAAGAGTGTCAAGTTCGATGAGCCTCTTCAGGAGGTAGAACTAGTAAAGGAGAAAACTGCTGAATTTTCTTTCTATTCTATTGAATATTTGGATGATGTAATTGGGGGTGATGACCCTGATTTGGATCCTTTGATTTATTATATCAGTGTACATCAAATATTATATTCTGAATCAGAACCTAAAGTACAAAATCATCTCCCAACTTGGGCCCGACAGACACTCTCCTCCGTAGGAGATAACATTGGAAATCCGGATGATCCAAGGAGAACTCGGTCTGATTTCCAAAGAGCAGGTATTGCGCTCTCTTGTCCTGATTATCTGCAGTCTCAATATTGTTATTTGATGATAATTTTAGACCCTAATTCTTACTACCATTCTCAGAAGGATCCGAGATGGCAAGTTGCCATGGATGAAGAGATGAATTCTCTTCAGAAAAACACTACTTGGGAGCTAGTTTCTCTTCCTCCGGGGAGGAAATTGGTTCAATGAAAGTGGGTGTTTTGGACTAAGGTTGCTGATGATGGAAGCACCTGAAAATATAATGCAAGTATGGTAGCAAAATGTTTCTCCCAGGTCCAAGGTGTGGACTACCATGAGACTTTTTCACCGGTTGCAAAAATGGACTCCATCAGCCTAGTTTTGGCAATTTCTGCATCTAAGCACTGGGAAGTGCATCATATGGATGTTAAGTCTGCATTTATACATGGAGATATTCATGAGGAGATATACATGAAGCAGTATGAGGGCTACATTTCTGATCCATCTTTGGTTTGCAAGCTAAAGAAGTCACTATACGGGTTAAAACATGCCCCAAGAGAGTGGTATTCCAAGATGGATGCCTTCCTTCTCTCGCAAAACTTCCAAAGGTGTAAATCAGATCCAAATTTGTATATACAGCAGTATGATGGTAATTGATTATTATTGTTTTATATGTTTATGACTTACTAATTATAGGTAGCACGGTTACTTCTATTTCAGTCATCAAAACTGCTCTCCACAATGCATTTGAAATGAGCGATTTGGGGCTCTTAAAGCAATTTCTTTGGCTCGAAATTGAGAAATTTTTTGATGGGATAATGGTCACTCAGTACAAATACATATCAGACCTATTAGTCAATTTTAACATGTCTGAATGTAAGGCTGCTCCATTCCCTTTCCTTTCAAGGATCAGCCTTGAAGAAGGAAAAAGCACACCTCCCATGGATTGCACTATTTATCGACAGCTGATAGGTAGCTTGCTCTACTTGACTCATTCTCTGCCTGATATTTGTTATGGAATGAATGATGTGTCAAGATACATGTATCAGCCTCATGATCTTCATTGGAAGGCAGCTAAGAGGATCCTCCAGTATATTCAGGGAACTAGGACCTACGACATTCACTATGCTGCAGACTCCGAGCTAGAGCTGGTTGGTTACACAGATTCTGATTGGGTGGGTGATTCTATTGATCGGAAGTCTACTTCCATAAATGTCTTCATGTTTGGTGGTGGCCCCATTTTCTGGTCTATCAAAAAGCAAGCCGCCATAGCATTGTCTTCAGCAGAGGCCGAGTACCAAGGATCGGTGAATGCTTGCATCCAAGCTATTTGGTTGCAAGGAATTCTTTCAGAGTTTGATCTTGGTATTACTTTGTCCACGGTCCTCTTTTGTGACAATCAAAGTGCTACTAAGATATCCACAGATCCAGTTACCCAACAGAGGACCAAGCATGTTGAGATGCACATGCACTACATCAGAGAGTTAGTGCATGACAGGACCATCATTTTGCAATACTACCCGGTTGATGAGGAGATTGCAGACATCTTCACTAAGAGATTTTCAGAAAAGAAGTTCACTGACCTACGTTCACTGTTGGGGGTGAGTTCATCAGGGTGATCAGACTACTTTCAGTGTTCAACTTGCGGGGGGGTTTTTCCCACTAGGTTTTCCCTCTTTTCCTCACTTAGATTTATTTTTGAGCATTGTTTTTAGTTACATTATTGTACAGGGTGACCTATGGCCTTTGTTTCCGGGGCCCTAGCATTTCATGCACTTTATGTTTCTACTTCTCATGAGTATAGCTTAAGTGGGGGTGTTGGAGACATTTACCCACCATGCACACTTAATTTGGTCAATTTGACCTTGTTAAACCACTATCATAAGTTTTATTGACTTAATTAGCATTAGAGGAGCACTGCATAACATCAGCATGAGCACACCCATGCCTACCTTCAGTCAAGGAGGCCAACTAAGCCTTCTCCTTCATTCGGGGAGGCTAACTGGAGCACTCCGAGGGTGATCTGAGTGTCATAAATGCACCAAATTGACAACTGATGGTTACAATCAGTTAAGGTGAGTGGTAAAGGCACCTCCATTCATTATATTAATTATTTTATTAATATTTAATGAACTGGAGTCAACAGGGGTGCCTTCAACCACCTCTGATAGCCAGTTTGACTTTAGTTAACCTCATCAGGGTTCATTGGAGTTATTGATGCACTACCACTTGTTGGTTGGCATGCAGTGACATGTGTCTGAGCTACTTTCAGTTAGACTTAGTCATTTATTGCACTCCAACTTTAGTTAGGACTAATTTGAGTCAATCGACACTTGATCAGTTGGTTAACTAGTATGTTTACTATGGCTTACAGTTAGTTAAGCTACACCCATTTATTCAATTTGAATGACCTCCTTGGGAATTCGAATTGTCTTGGAATTCATGCATATTGCATGATTATTGTATTGTATTATTTATTATTCATTGATTATACAGAGCTGCTACTCCCGTTGCAGCACCATTTTGCTAATTTTATGCATATTTGTCTGTATTCTTTGTGCGACCGTGTTTTCAGTTCCTAGACCACTGTGACAAATTAATACAATGGATCCAATCCCTCGTCCTAACATTACAAGGCACCTAAGGGATAGATATTTGGTTTAGTTAGATTCCCCATGACATTATCTTCTTGTTAATATACTTTCATAGTTAAAATTAATAACTTAACAATAAAGGTCATAATGTATTATTTTGATTGAAGGAACGATATGTTATTCGACCAAGATTTTTTAAATGACCATCTTCCTTTTAAAATTCACAAGCATAAGGTGATTTTGAAATCAGACAACACAATGATCACAATCCTTGGACGTAACATGACTGAACAAAGGGTGGAGACTATTATATAAGAGAAACAACCTCCAAATTCTGTTGAAAAAATGTTGAGAATAAAAAATATTGTAAAACATCCAAAGTTACATGGAGGGTTAATAATATTTTATATTTCCTAGAAGATAGAAAAAGGATCACTCATTAGACTATCCTAATGCCATATGGTATATGAAAAAATACTTCATGGATCTTCCTTACAAAGAAGGGTTTTCTGGAACGCCTCAAAAGGGTGTTGCTAATTTAATGTATGTTACAAAATTACAATACTATACAAAATAAATTGTAGTGAAAGCTAATAGATCCAAGGCGAAGCCCTTGGGCTTGTCCAAGGTTCCACACAAATAAACATCCTAAATATAAGAGAGGTGGACCAATAATGGTGATGAATTACACCAAGTTTAACGATGCACCACTGTCTATTAGGTACCCTCTTTGTTCAAAGGAATCGTCATTTTCAAAGATAGTAGACTATAATGTCTTTAATAGATTTGACTTGAGAAGTGAATTTTGGAAAATAAGAGCTAAACCTCCTGATTATTTTAAGGTGGTATTTTTTGTGCCCCATGGCTAGTGCTAGTGGGGAGTTATGCCCTATATCCTACAAAGTGCTCCATATGTATTCCAAAAGCGCATGGAAAAAGTATTTAAATCTCTTAATTTTATCATTGCATATATCGATGATTGGTTTGTTTTGTTTGTATATATGGATAGAAATGTAATACGCATGAAGGAAATTTAAGAAATTGTGTATAAACATGGTATAACTCTCTCTAAGAAAATGTTAGAGTTTATTAAGACTAATATTTAATTTATCAGTATATTTCTAATGATAAAAGAATTTTAGTTACAAGAGAATGTCTTGAACAATCTTGTTGGTTTCCCTAAGATTATCCTTGATAATAATAAACTTCTACGATTTCTACGTTTCCTTAATCATGTCCAGTATGTCCAGTATTTTTATGAAAAGTAAGATGTTGAGATTTCTTGTTTACAGAAGAGATTAAAGAAGAAGCATTGTTAGCAAGGGGTTAGAAGGCGCAAAGCGTGCTTCGTCCATCGACGAGAAGGACATCGACAGAAGGAAGAGTTGACCGTGTGAAAGGAGAAGCTGACAAGTTAGGAAGTTTTGGTTAAATTAGTTAGGGGATTATTCAAGTGGACCATTTTGTAACGACTTAGTAAGCCTATAAATAGAGTTAGAAGTAAAGTGAATAGAAGCATCGAAAAATCATTAGCTTTTGAAATAAATTGTTATATACGTATCTAGTTCGAAGGAACGAATGTATTTTCTGGTCTGAGGCTAATCAACCAAGAGATGGTTTGCCTTTTTGCGATGTATTTCTGGGATTGATAATATGAAGATTATGTTGGTGGCATGATTCTGTCTCTTGGTTGCATTTCTGTATGACATGGTTAATGATGCGACCTCTGTGTTTTCATGATGTGAAGCCTTGCGGGATCTATCAGTTTGCTATATGTCGATGTCTTTATGAATACAAATTTGAATGACGATGATAACGTGTCTTTGTTGATCTAATTCTGAGTAAAGGCGAATAAGTTGATCTCAGGTAACATTATCAATTAAACCCTAGATTTTTTGTCAATATTGCGATAGAATAACTGGTAGGGTGAAAGTCCTCTTCCCTTTGCAGAAGATTGGTTCCTACAACCCTCCCTCAAACATCTCGGGTGAGAGTGCACGTACTTCATAGGTGTTGTTGGATAGGGTAAAACCTATTTGGGTCGATGTTTAGGGAGATTGCATTGATGGGTGTCGACAAATTTGTGGAGTGAACCCCTGTCAACAAGATAGTGTCAACAAATGGTTCTGTTGTCGGGACCATAGTGCGAAAGAGAAGAGGACATGTTGTGGCATCAGATGAAACCGGAGATCCAGGATTGGTTTGATCAGAATGCTTGAGAGTTTGTGAAAGAAGAAAATCAAAACCCTAGATTGAAAACATAAGATTGGTTGGGAAGATACATCTATTCTGATATTCATGAGATATCCTTCGTCGAGTTTTCGATAATACTATACGAGTGGTTGGCGCAACTTACTTTCCATATTTTTTTCTCCAAGGAGGTGAACTTGATCGGTGGACCCTATAACTCATTCAGTAGTTGCGAAGGGTGAACAGGGTGAACAACAAAGCTTCAAGAGCTGTCGATGTGTGGATATACAACATTTTGGAAGGGCACATTACAGAATTCCTTGCCGACACAGTTAAATCGTACAACAACACAGAAAGAGAATTATTTAAGGGACCAAGGGGATATTTCTATTGTCATTACAACTATGGATTAAGATGCTCATTTGCGAAACAGGAATACTAAATATGAATTCCGACGAGTAAAGCCCTGGTGTGTGGAGGTTGTGGGTACTACTAAGGTGAGGGTTTGGATGGAATGATATGGGGTAGATGGGTGGAAGTTACAACGAGACTATTAGGGAAGCTATGGAAGAGTGCGATCAATTGCGAAGTGGGGTGAGGTTTCAACAAGAAAAGAGTAGGAGGATTAAGGAGAGTCATGGTGTGATTGGAGTAGGAAAATGCGAGAAAGAACCAAAAGGGACTAAGTGACCCTATAACGATGAAGGAGATGGCCAAGATACACCTGAACCATAAGAAGGACTGACCCAAAGCTACAACGTACCTACAACTCCACGTATTGCACCAAACTTAGGAGGAAGAAACGTGAGTTCTTCGCAGGGTTTCCTTACGTGTTAGCACAATAGTAATAGTAGCGGATCAACAAACATTGAGAGAAGACCCAGAATGGTGGGCGACGATGTGAAAATTCCCCTCTTCCAGGGTTAATGGGACTTAGGATCCCGAACAATATTGGTTCTTATGCGAAGCAGTATGGACAATAAAACAAGTGCAAGATGAAGATATAAAGAAAGAATAATTGGCGATGACCTTCTGAGTCGCACGTTCGATTGGTACATGAAATTTGTACAAGTATCGATGGGAAATCTATAGAATACTCTGGCGCAAATTAGGACTGAGTTGATTAAAGAGTTTAAGAAGCCAAAATCTAGGTCACAGTATATTAGTGAGGTTAAAGAAATAAAGTAGTACCCTAACGAATCAATGTGGGATTTTGATCAACGATTCAAAATTCTGATGGCTAAGGTGAGCTTGGGAATGAGCGATGTGCAACATAAGGAATGATTTATCGTAGCTTTGGTGCCACACATCCATATGTCATTGATGCAACAAAAGATTACATCTCATGAAGAAGCTATGGAAATTGGGATGAAACTAGAAACTTCACCAGTTGGCGAAACATGGATTGGCATGATCTAGATCCAGTCACAATTGTTGAACCTCACTATTCAGTTGCAAGATATTAAGAAGGGAAAAGAAGTCTGCGAAGAGGTATGGTGCAACCGATGTTGATTAGAGGGACATCATAAGGATCAATGCTTGGACGTCCACACATACTTGCAGGCTAGAGCCCTGAATCCATTAAGTCAAGGAGGATTTCCATGGTGTCGGATTTGTCAGACTAGACGACATCGGTCCGAGGAGTGTGTATACCTTCAAAACCTTGTGTCGAAACGAGTGAACCTTTTCTCTAATTTTTGTCGATCAGTTGGCCATGAAGAAAAGGACTGCAAAGCATATGATTTTCTCCAAGAAAGAACCATGGACACATATTTTATGAAGGGAAAGGAGAAACGACCAACAGAAAGACCACAACTGCAACCACAATATAATCAGTCGCAACCATAGTATAACCAGCTGTAATTGCAGTATACCTAACCATAGTATAACCAACCACAACCATAGTATACTCAGCCGCAACCTAATCAACAACAACAGTTCAACCAACAACCATACCAGCAGCAAGGAGGATTATGAGGAGGATTTCGCGGAGGTCGTAATGGAGGATTTGGTCATGGAGGAGCTATGGGACGAGGCTGCAGACGAGTAACATGCTATAATTATGGAGTATTGGGAAATTATTAGGGGGACTATCCAAATCTACGGTCTCAGTGTACTTATTATAGCACCGCAAACCATACCGTCAAGGAATGCCCACAATTGATTGTGAAGTGGCAATAAAAAAATGCACCGCAACCACAACATAACCAGAATGAAACTCAAAACCAAGGTCCAGGACCAAATGTAGGGAAGATCTCAGCAGAACCGAGAACTCAACCAACGAATGTTGGAGTAGTAACCCGAGAAGGAGCTATGACAGGAGCCGATGGACCACTGATAAATATACGGCTAGTAGCTCAAAAGAAGGTACAAGTTGATGTCAACATAGAGAAGGAAACCTTGTTTGTCACAAGAGACATGATGAACAAGAACATAGGTAAGTTACCTGTAGATGAAATGCCACGAGTCTTCGACTTGACAAAATTTTCGGGATCATTAAGAAATGCTATTACTTTAAAAGGTTTTCTAGAAAGTTGTCTAACGGTTAGCAATAGATCCATATGCCTTAGCATAAATAATAATAAAAATATATCGAATGGAGGAAGGGTGGCAGGACCACCCAGTAAATTAATTACATAAGAAGAAAACATGACGAGAAATGAGGATGAATGTCCATATTGGTGACTATGACATGGATTCAGTCATTTTAGATCTAGGACCGGATGTAAATATCTTGACAAAGCAAACATGGGATATGATGGGGAAACCGCGGTTGGTATGGTCCCTCGTACAACTGCGACTGGAAAATCAGGGAATGGTGTCACCAATCAGTAGAGTACCGTGTCTACCTATCAAAGTAGAAGTAATGAAGACATACATATAATTCAATGTTATCGAGATAATTGATGAGGTCAGATCATACCCTGCGTTATTAGGAATCAGTTGGGCAAATGAAAACTTGGTGGTTATCAACTTCAGAAAAAGGGTAATGAACTTTGAGAATCACGACATACGGATCATCACCCCACTAGATCCCCAACAAGGACAAAGATATGTCAAACCAATCAAAGAGGAAGTTGCAGGAGGATGGGATAATGCACACAATATCTCTGAAGACTATATCAATCCCACTGCGGATGGAGAGTGGGGCTCGCGAAGTACTAGCTTTGCATCATCGGATTTAGACGATGCACTTGAAAACTAGTAGAACCAGTTACGTGAAGTATCGATCAGGAAATGTGCACGAGTTAATTAGTCGATGCAATGGGAAGCGACAGAAATCTCGACTTACCAACGTATGAAGGACTACCTAACTTGGCATTTTTTATTAGCCAATTCGAAGATAGAGTGTCAGAGCCTCAGCGCCTGTTGGCGTTGGAAGAAGCGCTGAAGGCCACTCCAGCAAGATGGTGGGATATGCACAATGCCTCGATGGGAGTCTGGAAGGTATGTCAATGATAGATGGAAGTTCGATTTGGTGAAGATGAATCATACCAAGGGAGGAAATATGACGAAAGGAAGGATCCCAACGATCATCTGGTTGCATGTAAAACCGCATGGGCACTGAGTCCTAAGGAAGAATGGGTCCATGCATTCATTCTCATGTTGGAAAAAATACCACACAGGTGGTATATTTTTGCAGAACCACGAAGGGAAACTACAACATGGGAAGAGATAACTGTCACCTTCAGTCATACTTTTAGCTTGGCGAATGACAATCCGTTCATCCATAGCGCACTACAAGACATCGACGAAAAATCATTGGAAATAGTTTAGAGTGAGGTACCAATGGAACCACATGGGATTATGACATGTTACAACATGTAAGGAGAACCTGACAACGAATATGATCTAAGAACTATCAACATTCTAGAATCAGAGGGAAGTCGAGACATCGTAGCACCAAAAGTGTCAAGCGACAAATTCAAGCAACTGCTGAAACTGAAAAAGGTTAATATTGGGATAACAGAGGACCCGAAGTTCACTAGAATTGGAGATTAATCGGGCGAGTCGACG
The DNA here is from genome assembly GCA_001517045.1 of Pseudotsuga menziesii. Taxonomy (NCBI): domain Eukaryota; kingdom Viridiplantae; phylum Streptophyta; class Pinopsida; order Pinales; family Pinaceae; genus Pseudotsuga; species Pseudotsuga menziesii. Next base: position 54,074 of record LPNX011005639.1, on the reverse strand, counting down.
ATAGGGAAAATCACAGATCTTCTACATGAGTTTGAGGACTTATTCTCGACTAAGTTTTCTGAGATGAAAGGTATTTTAGGCGAGTTGGGCGAAATGAAGATTCCACTTAAACCTGATGTGGAACCATTCAAGCAATGACCATAGATATTAAATCCAAGATACAAAGAGCGCATCAAAGCAGAGTTAGAACATATGATGGGTGCTGGTATTATCAAACCAGTTGAAGAGTCTGAATGGATCAATCCGATGGTCGTGCAGGACAAAAAGACCGATGAAATCGGGATTTGCGTCGATCTAAGGAAGCTAAATGACGCAATTCTTCATGATCCATTGTCGACACCATTTACTAATGAAGTACTGGAAGTAGTTGGGGGACAGGAAACGTATTCATTTAGGAACGGGTTTTCAGGTTATCACCAAATAAGGATCACGAAAGAAGATAGACACAAAACCACTTTCATAACATAATGGGAATATTTTTCAATACACAGTGATGCTGTTTGGTCTCAAGAATGCGCTTGCAATATCACAAGTCTAGTTGTCGTCGCATTCAAGGAATTCAGTCACAAAATCCTGGTAGTTTACATGGATGATTGGATCATTTATGGTATGGTAAAAGACGACGTTGTGAATCTTAAACTGGTGCCTGGAAGGTGTCGACAACATCATATTTCCTTAAATATGAACAAGTGTGTATTCTGCGCTCCATTTGGGATTCTATTGGGACACATTGTATGTAAGGATGACATGTTGGCCAACCCTACTAAGATCGTGGTAATTTTTGACTTACCGACACTGACAACAGTAAAACAACTAAGAGTGACATTGGGTCACACATGCTACTACCGAAAGTTCATAAGAGGATACACAATGATCATTGCACCGATGATGAAGCTATTAAAGAAAGATGTAAAGTTCAAATGGACCGATGAGTTCCAGAGAAGCCTTGATACCTTAACACAAAATATGGTCACAACACCATTATTATTTTTTCTGTATTGGACGAAAGAGTTTCATGATCATGTCGTTGCTTCATTAGTCGCATTAGGGGTAATCTTGGCTCAACCATGTGAAGGAGCAATCGACCACCCCATTGAGTTTGTGAGTCACAATATGTCTACGATAGAGAGGAACTACACAATGACAACAAGAGAAGGATTGGCGATGGTGTATGCATTACAAAAATTCTGCCACTACTTATTAGGAGGATATTTTAAAATTTTTACGGATCATTCAGCATTGAAGTACCTAGTCAAAAATCCTTGGGGGGGAATATTTGTCGATGGTTGCTATTATTTCAAGAGTTTTATTTTGAGATCATTGTGAAACCATGAAGGTTGAATGCAGGACCCTAACATCTATCAAAGATAGAGTCAAGCCAAGAACCAAGCAACATCGAGGACGAGTTTCCTGATGCACAGTTGTTTAAATTCGACATGGTGGACGACCATTACAAACACATCATTCAATTTTTGGTGATAAGAAAATCCCTGGAGGAGTTCACGATGAGTTAGAAGAAGCAACCCGTTGTTAGTGTTGGGGATTTCCAACTAATCACAGGAAAAATATACAACATGGGGCCCAATGAAATTCTATGTTGATACATTATATTGCATGAGAAGGAAAGAGTATTGGTAGAGGCGCACAACAGGATTGTAGGAGGACATTATGGAGGTCGCACAACCGCTAGGAATATACTCTGAGTTGGCTTATGGTGGACGACAATGCATGGTGATGCCACCGACTGTGCTAAAAGCTGCGATGTATGTCAACAGATGGGGAAACCATCGCGACGAGATGAGATGTCGTTTTTACCTCAGATAACACTACAACGATTCGATAAATGGGATGTGGATTCCGTAGGACCCATCAATACTCCAAGGAAGAGAAGAGGTGCACAATATATCATTGTTGCGATAGACTAGTTAACAAGATGGGCCGAGGTAGCACAGGTGAAGGATTACATAGCTATAACAACAACGAGGTTCTTATTCGACAATGTGGTCACTAGATTCTGATGTCCTGAGATATTGATAAGCAACCAAGGAACTCACTTTGTCAATCATACAATTAAAGTGATGATTGAGTAATTTCATATTTAGAACAAGGAAAATACTCCATATCACCCACAAGCAAATGGAGCAGTCAAGGCATTCAACAAGATACTAGAAAATGCGCTAATGAAGGTATGCAACACAAATCATGATGATTGGGATTTGAAGATCCCTGCGATATTATGGGCTTACAGAATGACATGTAAAATATTGACGAGACAAACACCATTCAATTTAGTTTATGGGTAAGAAGCGACGATGCTGATGGAATATATTGTTCCGAGCCTACGCATAGCTTCCGCAACTGACATGACGGATGAAGGAGCGGTTGAGGAAAGATTGGCGCAATTGCCACAAATGGAAGGGGATGGATTCATCGCAGGTTTTCACCTGAAAGTAGAGAAGGATTGACTAAAGGGATGGCATGGTCACCATGTAAAGGTGAAACACTTCCAGCATGGAGATATGGTTCTCCTCTACGACAACAAGTTTGTGAAGTACCTAGGTAAGCTGCATATGCATTGGTTAGGACCCTATGTTATTCACTTCATTACTGACATTGGTGTGGTATAATTGCAATAGGTAGAAGGAGAACTGTTACCAAATCTAATGAATGGAAGTTGGCTAAATCCCTATTGGGATATCTAGGTGCGACACCAATTACGACTGTCGTGAAAAAAAATTAGAAAATTTCAGAAGGGAAGTTTGTTGACAGATGACAAGGGAATAATAAAATGGGAATCACAACAAAGTTTGAAGCTTGGCGATGACAGACAAGGTGTGAAATGGTCAAATCGGACAATCAATGTAGCAATTAAACTAGATGGGCGATGATGCAAGTGGGAAAGATGTGCATTTATGAACGAATGAGTCCATTATATTTGCATAATCAATGCGGGATTTTTTCAATCGTCAAGGGATTTGGAAATGATGCTCCAAATTGCTCGCACGAGAGGTTCAGAGGCTATAAAATGAACCAAAGGGAACGGTTCAATTCATTGTTCCAACGGAGGAAACGAGCTAGAGAAGAGAAGTAGCATAAGAACAAAGTGAAGAGTGAGGAAGAAGCAAAAGAGCATAGAAACCATGGCGTAGTTCATCTCAAGCACCAGGACATAAGGATCGTTAGTTGCAAGAGTGTCGATCGTAGAAGAGAAGCCAAAGATTCAGTTTGGAACATGGAAACTAACTAGAAAGAAAAGGAGTATGAATCGCCCCATCACGCCAGACCGAAGGATTAAGATAACTAAGAGCTCAACAAGGGCAGGTGCAATAGAAGCAGAAGCAAAAGCTGGCCCATTGTCAACGGCGATGGAGGAGTCTACAATGCGTAAAGGGTCGATGATCAACGAAATCTCGGGTATGTACCGTCGAGGAAGGTAGGCGCACTAGGGGTACGCATAAGTAAGAATCAAAATTATACAATCAATATGACAGAGGAACCTAGGGGAGTCCATGTGATGATGGATATCATGTCGAAGTTGCAGAAAATCCAGTATAGCGACCATGACATTTTGTCATACCTAGAATGCACAAGGGATACATATGAGCATAAAAAACATGGCGATAAGGGCCCGGTCACCAGAGAACCAACACAATGGGAATTGGGACTATAGCAGTCTGGGATGCTGTCAGTTATCCACATGTCACACTTTGGGTGATTCTCAGAGGTCAAGCCATGCGTAAAGTAGATCTTAGCATGTTTCTATGGCGGGTATCTATGGTTGGGGACAAAGGTCCCAATTACGATGGATTTGATATCGCAAATCACTGCCTTGACTAAGGAAGAATTTGACCCATCCCAACAGTTTAGAGGGAAGGACAATGACAATAAATTAGTGTCCAGACTAAATAAGAAGTATGGAGTTATAAAATACAAATGTGCATATGTCATTAATACCATCAATGACCAGGCAGTCAGAGTTGGAGCAAATTTTCTGGCAGTGAAGGTAGTGCGAAAGAACAGGCCAAATTAGTGTACATCGGGGGTTATCGTGTGAGTAGATTAGTGCACAGTTGACATACATATGAACTGGTGCTTATTTTATCTCAATGAACTAATGGAGGATGTTGTATTGGCACAAGAGGAGGGAAAACCATTCACTTATTCATGGTTAATGACTTTGATCGCATTGGTTGGTTGGATGGAACCAACACACTATTAGGGAATGGAGTTTTACGCTCTCAACATCCACAGAGGAGAACGATACAAGAACATATGGGTGCTCAACAACAAGGAAATGCAAATCGACAATAAGATCCAATTTTACTTGTACTTGGATGCACTGCGGGATGCAGCAGTAAAGATGCCACGACTCAAAGATGAGGTTTCAAAGAAGTACAAAAGGATTACACAATTAACAATAGGACCACATGCCATCCACATTCAGGCACTGCATGATGCAAATAACCAATGGCTCACGACTCAATTCAAGTTAACTGATGCAGAGCTGGATACCATCATCAACGAAAGGCCACCGGAGTGGAAAGTTCCGGTCAACAAAGAGGAGCTATCAGATACAGAGAATGGACCACCACCAAAGATCCTGATCGAGCAAGATAATTCGAAGGAGACAGAAGAGGACTCATAAGAGGAATCATCCGAAACTTTGACAGAATCGGACTTGGAAAAACAATAGGAAGAGGAGTGCATGAAGCATCGATTCAACCAAGGTGAAGGGAGTAGCACCACAGGACTCTTGAATGAACAAGTCAACAAGGTAGTGGATGTAATCACTACAGAAAACAACATGAACACTGCTAAAATGATGCAGCATACCACGGGGTACTTCCACCAGGTTACATGATTGCTGGAAACGCCGATAAACATGGTACTAAAGATGAGGGTACCATAGGAGGGTGCGTTGCAAAAAGCAGCCGAGGTACACCTGGTCAAGAAAGTGCGGCTAATACATATTATGCCGCAAACAATAATGAGACAGGTAATGAGGACATCGATGCGATGTTGAAGGAGTTCGATTTGATTGGTCTCGACCTTCACGAATTCTCACTGCACATGTTGACATGAGTTCAATTAGAGGCAAGAGAGGAAATTAGGGATCGGGAGGAGACACTCCATGATCAATTGGTTTGGTTGAGGCAACATGTAGAAGGAACAAAAGAGGAACTTCATCATCTCAATACGGAGAAGGAAGCAATCATCTAGGAAAAAGCAACAACATTTGACGACAGGTAGAGACCTAAGAGAGCAATCTTGATGGTTTGCAAAGAAAATTCTGGAGATTACTCCAGAAATGTTTGCAGAAGCAGAATTCCTACAACTAGGAAAGATTGCAACTGACTTAAAGAAAGAGAATTCAGAGTTACAGGATCAAGCGGTACCAATCACACCACTGAAGCAGTTAGCGGAAAGAAGAGGAGTGATTAAAGACACTACAACCGAAATTGCAGAATGTGGAAAGGTAGTTCAGGCGATAACAGAACAAATCACTAAGTTTTGGGGCAGTTTAGTGCAAAATGAGCAACTACACCAATTGGGGGCACAACTTGGGGAAGCTGAGGAACAATTGAAAGCACTACAAGGATCAATTAAATCAATGCCCCCACTTGTGCAGGTGACCAAAGCGGCGGAACTCAAGGAATTGCAGCAGCGTGTCAATAAGGTGTGGACGAGGCACCGAAGGAGATCGACACAGTTGGATGAATTTCATGGTGCAATAGAGAAAATGGAACTCAAATCCATGGAGGAAATCACCAGGACTAAGGTAGACTCAAACACAGTGGAACAATAGATGAACGAAGACCACCCAATAGAGTTGGACGTGGATCAATGCGCAACACTCAAAAAGAAGGTCAAGGAAGCGGTTGAGCAAGTTAAAATCAAATATGATGCCTTCAAAACCAAACTAAATGAACCGGTAATTTCCAGTTGAAGAGGCTCAAGGACGAGCCACAAGTTTGTGTTGGGGGCCTATTGGAAAGGGGTTAGAAGGTGCAAAGCATGCTTCTGCCATCAATAAGAATGACATCGACATAAGAAAAAGTTGGCCGCGTGAAAGGAGAAACCGACAAGTCAGGAATTCGTTGTTAAATTAGTTAGGGGATTGGTAAAGTGGACCATTTTGTAACGACTTAGTAAGCCTATAAACAAAGTTATATGTAAAGTGAATAGAAGGATCGAAGAGTCATTATATTTTGTAATCAATTCTTATATGTGGATCTAGTTCAGAGGAATGAATGTATTTTCTGATATGAGGCTAATCGACCAAAGATGTTTTGTCTTTTTGCGATGTATTTCTGGGAATGTTAATATGAAGATTTTGTTGGCAACATGATTGTGTCTCTTGGTTACATTTATGTATGACATGGTTAATGATGCGAAGTCTTTAATGATGCAACCTCTGTGGTATCATGATTAAGTTTGAATCATGCGAAGCCTTGTGGGATCTATCAGTTTGCTATATGTCGATGTCTTTATGAATACAAATTTGAATGATGATGATAATGTGTCTTTATCAGTCTAATTATGAGTAAATCTGAATAAGTTGATTTGAGTAATGTTATGAATTAAACACTGGATTTCTGGTCAATATTGTGATAGAATTACCAATAGGGTGAAAGTCCTCTTCCCTTTGTGGAAACTTGGTTCCCACAACCCTCCCTCAGATAGGGTAAAACCTATCCAAGTCGATGTTTAGGGAACTTGCGTCGATGGGCGTCGAAAAATCTGTGGAGTGAACCCCTATTGATAAGATAATGTCAACAAGCATCTACAATGGACTAGTGAGATGTCAGAGGCTATTTAGATTATAAAGCATAAGATATAGAATATACCACCCTTGACCCGACCTAGGTCTTCTCGACCATCCATTTTAGAAACTAATGCATTTTATATCATTTGTGTAGCAATTCTCCTCCAAAAAAAGATACCCATAGAGAATAAATGTGTTTGTATGCCTCTGGTACTTTTAAAGATAATAAAATAAAGTATCCATTCTCTTACAAAGAAATTCTTGGTATAAAAATGGGTATGCAAAGATTCATTATCTATTTAAATCCAATTAATTTTATTATCAAAATTAATATGAAGTACATGAAGGGAATATTTCAGATTAAATGATTGTTAGAAGAAGACAACAACATAATCCTACGATTGTTTTTATGGTTAGATTGATTTGATTTTGATATCAAATATAATCCAGGAAAAATAAATTGTTTGGATGATCTTTTGATTAGATAAGGAAGTAATATTTCCACTGATTTTACAAAAAAATCTCCAGATCTAAAGATTCTTAAACTAGCATCCCTTTAAGAACCATAACCATATTTGTAGAAATGTGCCACAACTTTCATCCTTGTTTTGATTATTTCGTCCGTAAAATTAAGGAATGCCTTGAAATCCATTTGAAATTGTATAAAAAAGTAAACATGTCAAATGTCATAAATAATTATGTCCATTTCAATAATTCATATGTGTTTTATGTGGATGTGATTACATAACCCAGTGTTAAACAAGGGGAATATTACCTATGTTGTTTTAATCCTTATTAGTCTTTTAATGACACACATATTGGAATTGGTGAAGTATCGTAAGTCTATTTGAGTTGTCATGTAATGTGAAACCATATTTCCATTTCAAAGGTCTCCATGGATTACAGTCTGCATGGAAACTATGTGTCCTATGAATGTCTCATTATTTGTATCTAAGTAACATTTTGACGTTCATTTCTAATTGATTTACTAGTAGGAAAATACTATAACCTTTGGTTTGGTTTTTAAATATTGTTCCAAGGTTATTGGTTGAATTTATTATACAAATACAAATATACTACAATAAAACATTTGCAAGTGAGATCTGGAATTTTTTGTTGTTCATTCATAATTGAACAAGATGTTTTGCCTAGCATGTCCAATTCTCCCTTTTGCAAGTGCTTCTTCCTGCTCCCACCTATGGATCATAAACACTTAATGACTGATTCAGAGCAAGAAGATGAGACTAATGGTCTTGAGCCTACTTGGTACAAGTCAGATCATTATCCTAATTCCTTTGATAGCCATCCAACAAATTCTCTTGGCACTGATTCATTTATCTACTATAATTATTAATATTCATTTGGAAATGGCATGATGTACCAATAGCTCCATGTTATATTTTTGGCCATGTTAGATTCTTGAGTAAATATTAAGTGGGTCCCCTTATGCCAAAAGTCCTCGTTGGATGAGACAATGAGTGGTTGTCCCCACTCACCTCATTAAAAATTTTCATAGATTCTCCTTCTTGAAACCATGTGAGGCATTAAATTAGATTCATTGACCAATAACTCCTAGTTTTATACCACTAAGTACCCCTTTCTCACCTCATATATTGAAGCCTCCCAATCTCATTCAAGCATTGGTTATGGGTAGTGGTTTGGAAGGAGAAGAGTCTAGGTATTGAGTACAAAATATTAGGAAGTTACTCAAGTCCAATATGTAGTTAGTTTGCTTTGAATTAAGTGCCAAGGTCATTAAAACATAGCCTTAGGAATAAAAGAGTGTTTCGAACACCCTTTTGTTTATGCTCTGACTCTTTTTATGAGATTTTTAGGGTGAGTCAAGCATTGCGACCACTCCCACTTATAAATCACAATGTCATCCAAATTGTTGAACCCCAATTTGGTATTTATTGGCAACAACGACTATTAGATCTATTATGTATATAAATAATTTCATGAGCTAATAACATCATATTCTCGTAAATGATTTATTGTGAATTTTTTGTGTGAAAATCATTGAAGATCTACATATATAGATCTGATGTTGAGAATTGGTCATACCTAAGTGTATACCAAATGTTATGCACCAAACCCTCTAAATACCATGATAAAACATAATATACATAATGTACACAATATGTAAGCATGGAGCACAACTCCAAAATAAACAAGAGAGACGAGCTACACAACATCACATTAAAGAATATGAGAACCTCCTCCAAATACCCATTACATTCATATATCTAAATGACATGTTAATCTTCATAGTGACATCATAACCTCTATGTATACCTATCTAACCATTGCACATATTGGTCCTTTATACAATCACCTCGTTGCATATACATTTAACCACATATGTACCCTCCATGGTGTCATCACGTTATGTATAAAAAATGGGGACCCAACTCACTCTACCAATATTATTTCAAAAAAGCTAAGAAGACACAAAACAAAACATCAAGCATTTTTCTTTTGAACATAAACAATTTTGAATTTGTATTAAACTGTTGTTTCTAGAAATATTACAAAACTTTTAGGCTGCTAATAGGCTAAATGGATTTAAAAGCAATGCCTAGAGAGAAACAACTTCTAGTATTCTAAACTAAGTTTCTTCTTTTCTAGTTTTAAAAACTATATTATTTATATTGTATAAGTGTACAAACTATCTTAAAAGCAATATACAAAAATGCATCTATTAACCAAAGGCTTTATCAAAATGAGGCAAATCCAAGATTACCCATATCTTGTGCTAGGAATCTTGTCCTTGAATAGCTGAAGCACCGAGTCCTCGTCCATGGCCTTCATATCCACTGAGAGGGAATCCTAACAATGGCTACACTAATTCATCCCGATTAATTTTTCCAAGTCAGTGCTTATCTCTTGAAGAATCATGCCTTGTTCCCACATGTTTCTTTCTATATCTTCAATTTTGGAGTCCAAGTTGGAAATGCAATAGAACGTATGCCTAAGGGCATCCACCATAGCAACAACACGATCATTAACAACTCTCAACATGTGTCTAAAGTCTTCGACATCAACTCTCAAACTTTTGAATAATTCTCACCAATACGTCATCTTCTTAGAACAATGACTAGTTGGAATAACAATTCAATCTACACACTAGGAGCTAAAGGATTCCCCCTACACTGGGCACCCAAAACAAAAAGAGGAAGGCTGATGTATCAAATAAACTTCTACATAGATCCCATGAATCAAAATATCACCATCATGATTTTTCATTCCTTTTGCAGAACTCGTATTCAAATTAGCATCAATGAGACAAGAGTAAAGAGTTTCTTTTGAAAATTCATTGTTCAAGGATAACAAAATATACCTAATAGGTTGAATCTCATAATTTTCCTCTTCTTCCTCAAACACAGAACCTTTCTCAGACACATAGTGAAAAGGGGAGGATTTTTGTCTGAAATTAAGGCTAGAGTCTCGCCCATCGCTCTTCTTCCAAGGAAAAAAGACTTGAATGATCGCATGTGATCCTGATACACTTGGTAGATATGATCAGGCTTGCATGAGAAGGTCAGAATTTTACCACCATGACGAGGTTGTATTTCTTGTGCCACATGCCTTACCTTTTCCATTTGATTTCCAACTACATAATTGCCGATAAGCCTCCATGGGAACCCATCATCACCAAAGGTTCCTTTACAATTCCTATTGTAAAGTTGCTAGATAACCTTATAATTCTTCTCGCCTAATGAGATGGTATCCATTTACTTTGTGGTGGGTCTTGGTTATGCACAATCATTCCTTGTTGTAACCTAACACCCTAATTTTCCAAGTAATTATCCTTGTCATTGTTATTTGATTTATTATGGTACAAAAAATAGAGTTGGGTATTTTGAGAAAGCTTGTACTTCTTTTTTTAATATGCCTGAGGTTTAGGTCCAGGATTTTCATGCAACTTCACATTTTTGGCATGATAGTTAGGGAGTCTCCATAATGGTGGACCTTCACTATGTTTAGAGAGGCTATAATATGCTTTTCTTGGAGGAGCGCTAACCACTCTGCTTGATTATTGGTATTGCATCCTAACCCCCAAGCAAAAGTTTTCAGCGCATTTCCATCAGGATCCAAAGGAATCCCTCCTGCACCTACCCCCCCAAGCATTTAGAAAATAATTATGAACTTAGCTTGGGTCCCTTTTTTCTCATTTCAACTCATGCTTGGCCAATTTTATGTGTAACATGTCAAAGGTTGTTAACTGCATGCGACATGGCCCACATAGGGGGGATTTTTCAATGCCATCCATGCGAGGTATTTACCTATTATAAATGATGAAGAGTAGTAGTAGATGAATGGTCTTGTGCCATTGTAAATACTAGACTATGTTAGAGGACATTAACATCCTCCATACCTTGTGAGAAAAACTGAGCATTCAAAACTCTAGGAGGCACTTGATTTTGTAATATTGAATTGACCTACATTTATACATCCAAATAGAAATATAATTTATAGACATCTCTTTATTAGGAGCCAGTTACCATTGCGTTTTTAATATTGAGTTAAAATCAAACATCTGTTTATTAGGAGCCACTTACCATTATGTTTCTAATATTGAGTAAAAAATGACAAAAGTGTAAGAAAGAGTTTGTCGTTTGTAATAATGTACAACACAATAAGGGCAATGGTGATCCTAACTCTTAAAATAAGTGATAGAATAAATATGACTATCCTTATACAACCAATCATATCCACATACAAAGAATACAAATGGGAAGTCGAATAAGGTCTTGGGAAAGTGGTGCGACCACCATAAAAGTTCTTAGTAGATCAATGATTAATGTTGCATTAGATGGTTGTTATTAGACAAGTTGAATGCAAAATAATTTGATTGAACCACAATGCCATATGATTCCATGGATAGGGAAACAAATAATTGACGTGGAACCCAATAGTACTATCACCACCACAAAATTCCAACCATGGGAGCCTTAGGAAGGTGAGTGTGTCTTCATGTTATGCACCAAATGCCCAAAATAACATAAAACAAAAAGAAAGATAAACCCATCACCTTGAGAAAAAATAATTAGTTGAAAAAGAAGCCTCTTTGAGGGGGAATTCTCCTTATATAGTGTGTCAAATGCACAAGACAAGATGAAATGATGCCAAAACTAAGTCTCTTTGGTATGTACATAGGAGACAAAGGGTACAATTACAATTCTAGCTAACCATACAATTATAATTAAGGTCCTATATTAACGATAAAGACAATACTAATATAGTGATAGAAATGTGATGTCACAATATATAAGGATTAACACATCTCTCCCCTTCAAACAAGTGTTGTTCTCAACACTTGATCAAATATAGATGTTTCTACATACATAGCTCAACTTCCCATGTCACCTATTCTATTAGCAAGTTCTTCCACTTGATGAGGTACTCAATAATTGCTTAATTTCAAAATTGCTTAATCCCCGTGTCAAGGATTGTTTCATTTTCTAGAACCAATTTCCCTTCTTCATCAATCTCATGTGAAATAGTTTGGACTGGGATCTTGTTACCAATTACCTTTTTTCAGGCAAGAAACATGGAATACTAGATGTACATGTGAAGATGGAGGCAACTCCAATTTGTAAGCCATGGTTCCAATCCTACGCAACACCTTCCAATGACTATAATATTTGGGTGTTTATTTATTGTCCTTATTTTGTAGCTTGAGGGACATATGTTTATATGGTTGTAGCCTTATCTCCCACTTAAAATTTCCTTTTAGTACGATGTTTTGTACCTCCATTATGCTAAGGGAAACTACTCAACCCATTGTGTTTGTTTATCATATGCACATCAACAAAGGTACACTTCTGGGAATTCATTCACATTCCTACTTTTCCCAACAAATTGGGGATGGCAAGAGGATTTTTGAGCCGATTGAGTGCCCAAACATTAAAATATTTTCATTCAAAATTACCAATGAAAATTGGATCTCTATCACTTACAATAAACTTGGGGATTCCATGTAGCTTATGAACTATTTCCATGAATGTTACAATTATTGTACTTGTTTTAAAAGGATGAGAAAGATAATTAAAATGGGCATACTTTGTGAGTCAATCCACTACTATCGTGAGATAGTCTTTCCTTCTAATTTTGGCATAATTGTGATAAAATCCATTCAAACCTCTTCCTAATGTTTACTTTGTATGGATAATAGTTGTAGAATACCCAGTGTCTTGAATGTCTCTCTTGTGTTTTGTTGGAAAACCAAACATTCTAACACAAACTTTTCAACATCAGTTTTAAAGACCTTCGCATAAAACATTCTTGATTTTATGGTAAGTTTACAAGAACCTTGAATGTCCTCCTATAAAATAAGTGTGCAATTTTAAAAAGACCTTTTGCTTGAGTTGATCAATCTTACATAAATATAGGCGATCGAGGTACCTATTGAATCTTTCTTCCACACAAATTTATCTAGTGAACTAGGGTCCTCTTGTATTTGTTAAATTATATTGAATGCTTTCTTATCTTATTTCCATTACGTGCTTGCTTCTTCCACCTAATCATATTGCATAATGGAAATAACACACAACAAGCCCTCTCAGTCATCTTCTTTTCTTGAAAGTGCATCTACCACCACATTTTGTTTTCCTTTTTTTGAAGATAATTTCAAAGTCATAACCTAGTATCTTTGTAAAACATTTTTATTGTTGTTCTGGAGATAATCATCGTTCTAAGAAGTACTTAATACTGTCATGATTTTTTCTTACCTTGACGTGTATTCCTAATGGGAAAGAGCATCATTTCTTAATTGTATGCAATATGACCAACATTTCATTTTCATAAATTGGTTTGGGTATGTTTTTTCCTTTAAGTTTGAAACTTTCAAAGGTAGGGGGGTTTCCTTGTTGCATTGAAAATACAACAATGCCATACCCTTATTCATAGCAATAATTTTTTTGTGAATTCAAGTTTGGCTAATACAAGAGTTGTACACATATCCACTTTAAATTTTTTTAAGTCTTTGGTTGCTTCTTGATTCCAAGAGAATGTCTCATTTTTTCAATAATCTTGTTAGAGGTGTTGCAATTTTCCCATAATTCTTAATGAACTTGATGTAGTATCTTGTCAATTCTAATAATTCTCCAAGATTCTCGAAGGTTTTAGGAGTTGTGGATTCCATGATAACCTTAATTTTGTTACGTTCCACTTTGAAACATTCATGAGATACAATAGTATGTAAATAATCTACTTCCTAATAATAAAGGCAGTTTTAGAAGACTTCGCATATAGTTGGTGCTCCTCCAATAGTTTTAAGATCTTGTCAACATGTTGCACATGCTCTTCCTGATATTTGCTATAGATTAATATATCATAAAAAACTGCTATCACAAATTTGATGAGGACAAGTGTAAAAATAGAATTCATCAAGCTTTAAAAGGCAAAAGGTGCATTGATAAGGCTAAATTGCATCACCAAAAATCACAATGACCTTAATGTATTAGGAAGGTTGTTTTCAGAATGTCTTATTTCCCTGTTATGGTTTGATGACTTCTAAAATGGAGATCAAACGTGGTAAAGAAATTTTTTCTATGTAATTCATCTAATAATTCATTGATTGCGACAATATGAAACTTATCTTTAATGGTCACCTTATTAAGCTCTCGGTAACTTGGATACATACACCATAACCTTCCTTTTTGTGAACCACCATAATTGGTGTAGAGAACGCACATTGGTTAAGTTGAATGATGTTTGCATTTACTATTTCTTGAAAAAAATGTTCAATCTCACTCTTTTGTGTGTATGGGTACCTGTAGGGCCTGATGTTAGGTTGTACACGTCTTAGTTGCAAGTGAATAACATGGCCATGAGCTCAAGAGGGTGGAAGAACTTTAGCATTCTATCATTATACCTTTGGATGATGGTCGATAACTTGTGGGGGATCCTCTATAATAGAGGGTGTGGATAGTTGAACATGTAGTGAGCATAGTTGCACAATTACTCCTTGGTTTTATTTTTTTAGCAATTTTATCATGCTTTTAGATATTATCACTTTAGAGGGTTTTCTTAGAATACACATGAGTTCAATTTCCTTTCCTTTTGAACATAATCTCATGAAAATTTCTTGAAAATCAAGAACCATTGTTCCTAGTGAGTGTAGCCATTGGACTCATAGTACAAAATTAGCACCACCCATTTGGATTGCAATCATTGTACTATCCAATAAAAACTCCACCATAGTTAGCTTAATACTATGACACTTCCTTGAACAATTTATGGTACCTACATCTATAATCATTACTTGAAATATGGTGTTGAGTATGGAAAGTAATTGAGAAGTTTAACTAGTTTGCACTTAATCAAGTTATGGGTACTACCAAAATCAATTAATAGTACTGCTATTTTTTATTTTTTATTTTTTATTTTTATTTTTGACACATATATCTATCCAGAGAGTTTGAGGAGTGTTAAATCCAACCAATGCATGGCAAGGTATGGTCTAAGTAGTGTATTATAGATCTACGTCATGAGACTATTATGGTTTTGGGTCTTCTTCGTCTTCACAATCTATGTCTCATATTTTTTTCCTCACTATAATTATGCCTCTTAATGTACTTGTTATCATAATGGAATCATAGTCCCTTTATGCTTCTTTCCTCTACTTGCCGAGGTGTCAACATTGTAGGCTGAGTGAGTTTGGGGGAGGAAACATCTCCTTCTCTATAGATGTGTCTGTAACAACCCTTCTAGCAGCTACATATTCACTTTCAACTTTCCTCGCCAAACTAAAAGCATTCTCCAATCATTTAAGTTCAAAGTGATATACCTAGCGTTGAATACTCTCATTTAAAGTTTCCATGAAGAGATCTAATAAATTATCCTTTGGAACGTTATTCACTGTAAGACTAAACTTCTAAAACTGCTTAATGTGATGTAATTGGACCCTTCTGCTTGAGATTTATAAATTATCTAAAGAAGGTGTTGCTATTAATATACCCATAATATTCTACAAATTCATCTATAAATATAGAGCAAGAGATAACAGAGTCCTTTTTATCGTTACAAAGCCATTAGTTCCTTACAAATTGATCATGTTCGAATTACAAGGATGTAATAGTTACTTTTTGTAAAGTTGGCACTTAAAATAGATCAAAGAATTGCTCCTTTTGGAATATCTATATCATTAGATCATTGCTATCAAACTTTATTATATTAATGTTTGGAGTGAAACACTTCCTTGGTCTTAAATCGAATCCATGATGATGTTATGAATAATCAAATGTCAGGGACTTGAACCTCTTATTCTTTAATTGTTTTTCATTTTTCTCAATATATTATTGTTATAAGTTCCGCTCATTCTCCTTCTCCCCTTCTTGATGAGATAAACCACGAGGAAAGAGATGCCTCGTCTCATTTAGAATTACCCCATTCATAACTTCAATATTTTCTAAATACTTGCCATATTTTTCAACTCACTTTCTATATCATTTTTTGTGTTTACCAATTGAACATGCATCATTAACCTATCATTCAATTCCTAAATCTTAGCATCCAATTTGGATAGATGGCTACACTTTTATTCATTTTCTTCTTTAGTCATGGTTGAAGTTTCAGGAGGTTTAGAGGATGAAGTAATTTTTGTTGCACCTATTACCATTACATACCACTAATATTTACCATAGTATTTTCTATTTCCTCTTTATCACATCTATTTAATCACCCAAAACATAAATTCCAATCAAAAGTTATACAAGTTTGAATTCAACATACCTTTAAAAACCTTGGCTTGTATGTTGTCTTGTTGGCCGACCTTGCTTCTGAATTATCTCTATAACTTTGATACCTATGAGTCTGGATTTTTTTCTTATACTAGGATGGTATGTCTAGTATGTAATGCCATAGGTTTGACTCAATTTTGATATGCCAAGATAGAGTTGTCATAACTCTCACAAAGCTTGTTATTTTTCCCTTTTAGGAGAGCAAACTTATATAGACTCACACATGTTTGATTTTCTAATTCTAGTTTTGAAATTTTTAACACAAACACTATGGTCCATATTACTTCGTATGAAATAGGTGTTATTTAATTTGGATATCTGAAGTTTTAGATATAATATTTTTACTCATAACACCTATTTGAGACTAGTAAAAAACCCTAAATCCCACAGACTATAAACTCCGAACTTACCATGAACTAGAATCTGCAATTTTTAGCACATATACTTTGCTATGTCCTCTAAAGAGCCTTCCCTGAAGAAAAAAGGTTATAGGGACAATGGTTTTGATACCAAATGTATGCACAAAATTCCCAAAATAGCATAAAAGCAAAAAGAAAGAGTAATCCAATGCCTTACTAATGAAATAAAAAGATGAATGAAAAGCCTCTTTGAGGGGGAAATCTCCTTATACAATGTGTCAAATGCACAACAAAAAATGAGATGATACTACAACTAGGTCTCCTTGGTGTGTGCGTGTGTTATATATACGTATATATGTATATACATATATATGTATATATATGCATATATACATTTATACACATATATACTTATACACATATACACATATACATATATACATATGTATATACATGTATATATGTATACACATACACATACATACATACATACATACATACATACATATATAGGAGTCAAATGGTAAAGTTACAATTCTAGCTGTCCATACAATTATAGTTAAGGTCCTAGCTGAACATTAATGACAATAATAATATAACAATAGAAATGTAACGTCACAATATATAGGGCTTAACAATTCCACTAATAAATATGGATGAAGGGGACACCATTGCATTTTAATGTTGATGAAAATGACTAGAATAACCTAACCTCAATGGAGGTCATTGGAAGATGAAGTTTCCAATGACATCACACCCCTAGTGATACACCATTGGTTAGCTAAGCTAGGGACAAGACATATGTGTTTGTTAGGAAAACGACCTAAAATATGACATCATGTCCTTCAATTATGAGTTATTATGTATTGTTGCCTCACTTGAAGTTTGTGACGTTCATTTAGGGAAACGATATATGTGGAAGAGTCATACAATTTACTAGTTTAGGCTCCATAAAGTTATTATTATCGTAGGATATCAAGTCTATAAGATACCAAAGGTAACATCAACTACTACAATCTTTTTTATCACTTCTAAGCAACACATGTATATAATCTCTCACACCGAGAGATTTCTCCTTTGTATCATCCAATAAGATGAATGTTCATTGTAGTCACCAAGATGCCTCCAAGGGATACCTCTACGTAGTAGAGAAATTCATATTATTTAGTGGAAAAATACAAAGTAATATTAATGTCTCCATAGGAGTACATATTCACTTTTAGGTAAAGCATGCAATTGATTTGAGATCAATTGATTTGAGATCGATTGCAGCTCTAATTAATAGCCATGTATACATATGATCTCTTAAAGAGAATGAGGAGATCAAACACCAAAATACAGATTTTATATAGAAAGGAGACATTTGACCAAGCACCTCACCCTTCAAGAGTCCTCTTATGCCAATTCAAAATAAGGACATGACATGGTTAATCTTATTGACTTCTTTTTTAACAAGTTCATGATTAAGAACTAGTACCCCATCCCTCAAAATGATGATAGGCTTTATCAACTAAAATCCATTGAAGGTAGCCTCAACTATTGCAATCTATTTGAACACTTATGACCAGTGTACGAAGATAATCTCTCACATTAGGATATTTCTCATTTGCATGATCCAATTAGATTAAAAATCAATGTATTCACTAAAATATCGCCAAGGGGTACACCTATGCAACATATACATGTAGACTAGTTGGTCGAAGAATTTATACAAATATTCACCTCACCTTATGAGTACATATGCACTTTTATGTAAGGCAGACAATTGATTTGACATAGGAAACACCTCTGCCCAATGGTCCTATATACATATGTTATCTTATGGAGAATTAGGAGTTCAAACATAAAATCCAAGAGTTGATAGAGAAAGGAATTACAAAGAAAAGACCTTATAGTAGAAATCGCTAGCAAAAGCGAGTGAGGGGAGGTTTTTTTTATGGTGCTTTTTATACCTACAACTGCCTTGATGCCCACTTAACAAAGAATCATCGATGCATCAAAGAACACAATGCACCTATTTCTGAAACCTTAATTTCATGTAGAAGATAATGGTTTAAAAAAAAATACCACCTGCTACGCACATCGGGGCGTTTCAAATACCATAATGCACTAATGCATCAACATACATAATGCATTAATTCCAACCACAATACAAGCCCCTGGCTAAAAAAATGTGTTTTTTTAAATCATTTATAGAACCGATGTGTCCACATACATTTATAGCCACAAATACATGCCACCTAGTTGGAAAAA
The DNA here is from genome assembly GCA_001517045.1 of Pseudotsuga menziesii. Taxonomy (NCBI): domain Eukaryota; kingdom Viridiplantae; phylum Streptophyta; class Pinopsida; order Pinales; family Pinaceae; genus Pseudotsuga; species Pseudotsuga menziesii. The sequence goes on along the minus strand of LPNX011005639.1, from coordinate 34,950 downwards.
ATACATTTTTTTAAACATATGCAATGCATTCTAAATAGAATAACACACTGGTGTGCTAATGTACTCCCTGCACTGAATTCAACATTCATTATTAATCGATGCTTGAAAAGATGTTTTTCCCCTGTCATTCCCTAATAGTGTTATCATAGCTAATGTATGCACTAGGGCATACCATCTAGGGCACACTGTTGTGGTTTGAAATTAAAAATGCTGGGTAGGAAACTACTTTAATTTTATAATGATTAGTGGTGCATTTATGTTTCTCAAAAGCACCGAGGCATCGTTAAATTGAGAGCACCGGAGTAAGGTAAAATAATAAAAAATATGGTTGACATACTATTTTTATATTTTGATTTTGATTACTAGTGTTATAATATATGGCCTGCACCGATGCTTCTTTTAATGAAGACCATTGGAGTAGGGTAAAATAAAAATAAAAATGGATGGAATACTATTTTTATTATTTATATTCATTAGGTTTATCTCTTATGAATGCATCGGTGCATCCTGTTAGAGCCTGTTTTTGCTTCTCATTTTTAATGCATTTGCTTATGTTTTGAAGCTTGGTTTTGTTCATTTCTTTTAAAAAAATTTGGTTCTTAGGTTAGTTTAAATCTTTTTCTTTAATTTTCATGTTTGTATTTAAGTGATTTCATAGTTTTATTTTTCCAATTTCGGTTTTATTTATCAAAATTCATAGTTAAGGGGCTTATAGAATGTTTATATGAATTAAAAGGTCCTAAAAATATCATAAAGTTTTGATCTAGGTCATTTAACCAAAGTTAAACCATTGTGATGAGTTGTATTTTTGAAAATAATTGAAACAGGTTTTCTTGTAGCGCAAGCCTGAAAAAGTTACACACGCGTGCTACAAGAAAATCATGTTGTTCGAAAATCATGATTTTTGGTTCAAATTTTTTGAAATTTGCGCAAATGAGAGGTCATTCATACTTGGTTAATGGATTTGACACGTGTTCTCGTCTAGAATGATCATTATGACAGGTGTTAATAATTCAAGAAAGTCATCATTAGGGTAAGTTGCAGTGGTTTGGTGCAGAGTAGTGGAGTAATGATAATTAACCATGATGAGGCAAATTCGCCTTGAATTACGCATCTTTTGAAGCGCATGAAGATCATATGAGTTCGTGGTGAATTGTTAGCAATTTTTAATCAAGTTTTGAAGCAGGTTAGAAATTTAGGGCTTTGAGGGGTGACTGTTTGAAACTATTGTGGCGGTCAGAGGAGGTTTAAAGAATAAAATTGGACACCTAGCAGACAGAAGCACGTGGTTCTAGCAGCTGAATTCACTATTCTAACAGGTAGGATGCGAATTTCTCTCATATTCCCTGTATTTGGGTTTTCATTGACAGAAGATCAATTAGGGAATTAAATGAAGAATGCTAGTATATAAACCTAATTGATACTGAATGTCGAATTTTCTCTGTCAAGAAAATTAAAATACTTCTCAGTCTAAGTGATAAAGTCCAGTTTGGGGATTTAGTTTTCTAACATAGCACTGTCTGTCAAGTTGCCAAGCTTTGAATAAGAGTTAGAGTTTGTTTTACTGAAAGAAGCAATTTGACAGTCATTTAAAATGAAAAGAAGTGGTAAAACCAATAGAGCTGAACCTTCAGACATGTCCTGGGTTCAGACTTTTCCAGACTGTGTAAGATTGTTTCTAGAGGCAGGATGGTTAAGCTTTTTTGAGAGAATTGATGGGTATCACACATAAGTCTCTTATAAAGTTGCTCAGTGTTTGGATAAAGATATTGTTACTTTTGATACTTTTAAGTTTGAGTTGACCAGAGAATTGTTAGGAGAAGCTACAAGGATCCCATATGAAGGCGAATACTGGTTTAAAAAAGTGCCTTTCACCTTTGACGCATAGAAATACTTACTTCTAGATGTGGTAGTAGATTGGGGTAAAGGAGTACATATTCAAAAATTTAAACCAGGATGGATAGAGCCAATTAAAATCCTACAAAGTTATATCACTTGTGAAGGGAGATTTGCATTTCTAGATTTTTGCAGCATCTCAGCCATGAAGCAAAAATGAATTTTCCATTCTTTTTCTTTAAAAGTTTACAAAAGATGTCTAGCAGGGCGAAGGAGCATCAGGATCACACTAAACAATCTGTGTTTCATCATGGGCTTATAAAACTAGTCATAAGTACTGTACTTCGAAAGAAGGAGAAAACATGGGAATATTTTCTTTTTTGGTCAGGATTTCAAACAGAGAAGGAAGATCAAACTCAGAAAAGACAGTTGAATAAGGGTCATAATTTGGTCAAGATGATGAAAAAGAGAGTCACAGTCAAGATTGAAGAGGATAATGTACCAAAGAAATCTATGACTCAAGAACATGAGAATGTTGAAGTTGAATAACATATCAATATTGAGGAAAATGAAATTTCGAAGGCAGAAGTGAAAGAAGTAGAGCCTGTAGAAGCTACTTTTCATGAAGAACTAAACCAAGAAGTAAAGGAAAATGTGAAAGAATAGATACAAGTTCCTATTATAGTGCAGTCTGAAGATGAGGAAAAGTCATTGTCTAATGAAGCTAGGGTTCATACCGAACAAAAGATACAAACACAGTCTGAAGAAGCGGCAATGTCATGAGGGATAAAAAGAAAAGTTGTCCAAATAGCTTCTATCAAACATCAAGGGAAAGTTTCAAGCATGTTAGGAGAAATTGGAACAGCTTGGAGGCCCAAGACTAGACCAAAGAACAAACTCAAATTGAATATGAAGAAACTGTTAAACCCTAAACTAGCTAAAAAGAAGATTACAATAATTGAAGACTCTTCATCTCAGGAAGAGTTAGAAGACAATCAAGATCAAAATGAAAAGGACATGAAGGGAAAAAAACAAATGGTTTCAGAAAATAAATCAGCTTTTACCGAGACCAAAATTTCAGAGATATTTGAGGAAGTTCAAAAGAATGTAATTTCAGACCAACATCAAAATGATTTAAAGAAACAACATTCAGTTATATCAAGCTCTTGTGCAGAGAAAGGAAGGGTTGCTGAGCAATCAACCCAATGCAGTATTGAAGCCAAGGAGTATTCAGAAATCCCTGTGGCCATGACAGAGCAGATGGAAGAAGATGAGGAGATTTTTAAGAAGTTAAAAATCCCTTGGATGCCAGAAGAAATGCATCCAATATCAGAAGGGAAGTGCATTGATTCTGAAAATGAAAATTTGCATAGGAATATCAAACATTACAAATATCAGATTGAGTACCTGCAGGAAACCAATGAAGGATTAGTGACTGCCAACAGAAGATTGAGAGAAGATCTAGAAGAGGTAAATAACCACTACCAGGAATTGATTACAGTTTCTAAGGAGGCTTTAAAAAGAAAAAGATAGACTCAAAGTCTGTTTACAGAACTAAAACAAACTATTCAAGAGATAACACAGCAGAATCAGGAGCTGACAAAAAGAGTTGAAGATTTGGAAGCAGAGCACCAGAAAGCAAGAAGGAAGACTCAAGCTTGAGAAGGAATTGCTCTTTTAGCAGAAGCAACAAAGGACTTGTAAAGTGCTTTAAGAATAGTGGTTATTAGTTAGTTTGTGAAAAAGTTATGTTATTTTTGTATAATGATAGTCTTATTGAACAATTCGGTAGTAGGACTTAAAGGTAGTTTGTTCAGTTATGTAACCGTCTTTAAGAAAACAAGATAAAAGTAAGGCTGGGAAAGGACCAAGGGTTCGATTTTTATTGCAAGGGGAGGCTATCAAGCTGTGGTTTATGAGCTAAGTGTAAAAACTCTTATCTATTTTTGAATGACTGAATATGGAATATATGCAACTATAAGCCCTATTTAGACTATTTGCTAGTTTCATTTCTGATTTGTCTAATCACTTAGTTGATATATTCATTTCTTGTTTGAGGTTATTATTCATGAAATGCTTGTTAACTGTGGATGGAATTCAATGCTGTGATTTTTGTATTGGGTTTATGTTTTATATGTTATTCATCTTAGTCCTTCAATTGTGCATGATTTAGTGTTTGCTTTAGCATTGTGAAGTTTCTACCCTCTTGTTTACAAACTGTACAACCAAAACCCCAAAAAACCTATCTTATTTAATTGTGTTTTATGAGATTGTGTTGGCTTGTTCTTCTGTAGTCTGAGAACAATTTCTTGCACTAGCACATCCTATATTCGGGCACACCATAACAGGGTATAATATAAAAAAAACAACTCCATCAAAAAATCAATTTTACCACCCTTCAATGTTGTATACCACCTAAGCATTGGTGCCACTCTTGACTCGTTGAAGTTCCCTACCATTGGTGCTCTCTTCTGGTTGGAATTCTACTGTCAATTGCTTTGTATGTGGATTTTTAATTTTTCCAAACGATGGGAAGATTTTGTTCTTTTGTGTACTTGGAAACCATGCCTGCTTGGTGCACAATTGCTCAAGTAATATCTTTGTTATTTTCTAATTTAAGTTTTTAGCAGATTGCAATTTGAAATTCACTTAGAATTTTCAAATTTTAATTAAATTTTTTAAAATTTCTACGCAGTACACCCGAACCGTACTACTCACTCTGGACGAGTTTGGTGCCCCCTATATATTTACAGGGTGCACCGCTAGAAGTGCTCCCTATTATTATTACCACACAATGCACCGTCTTACCAGTGCTTTCCATATTAATGGGCACACTGCTTAGTCTCAAATAAAAAAGAATGCACTATATTTTTAGATGCGTGCCATTTTTAAGGATGCATTGTATACGGTCCATAGTGATAATTAGCACGAACCAATTTTAATGTCTAATAATAAGTTACTGTTTCGTCGGTGCGTTCATTTTTCTCCGATGCACCGTCGTGTATTTTAAAACAAAATTACACCACATTCCACAATACTTTCATACACAAACACATGCTCATACTAGTGCGTTTTATAAAAGTGTGTGCACTAGATACGGCACATACACATAATGTTAAAGCGCCGATGTTGTGTAGTTCATGAATCCCAACGCCTTTATTAATTGTTAAAATATTTTTTCGATTAGACAATGTGTTATAATCACCTAAGAACATTGAGGTTTTTTTTATTTGCATCTTTGGTGAGTTATAATTACTTTAGAGCACTGTGGTCAGTGCGTTATAGATACCAAAGCACCACATATAATGCCTTAACATTATTATAGAGCACCAAGTTTATTTTGCTGCATTCATGTTTGTTTGTATATACTAAAGCACATCTTGTGGTGCATTACAGTTATTTTGGCACATTGCCTATAAAATTCAAATTCATGTATTTAGGTTTTTTTTTTAATTTGAATATATAAAAGGCGCAGGTCTAGAGCTAGCGATTTGAGATTCTGACCTTGGCTTGGACTATGAATAAAAGTAAGTAGGTTGGATGACAATTTATAATATATTATATAATAGAATTGGGTAATTGCCCCGTATATTAGATTATTTTTGGGAATTGATTGGTTATTCGATTATTAGGAACTCATATAAAGAGAAATACAATGTGCGTGTGTAATTTAATGAAATTTTTATATTTTATATATACATGTGTGTGTGAGAGAGAGAAACTAACGGAAGTTATAAGTGAATTAGAGACGTCAATGATGAGAGTTGCAGTAGCAATTGCAGGTGCGGGTAAACCTATACAATGTTGTATGGGAGTGGGAGGCCCGATAAAGGAGAGGGATTTGTACCCTCGCATGATTTCAATATAGACCCAAATCCTCTTAAGGGATACTGGCCTCCTCAAGTTCTATGAGGAGGATACATCCCTATACGAGAACTCGACATTAATAATGTAGTTGATGTGTCATTGGGATCAACGCAAATAAGCCTTTATGTTCGGTCCTAATATGTGGTTATAGCCCACAGAGCAGGACATATATTTAATTATTCGACTATCAGGGAGAGGGGAGGATTTTTCCCAATTCCCTGATGTCCCACTTGGTGTCAGAACAAAGAATCAACTTGCTTACTCATTTTTAGGTTTATGGTGGACAACTACATATAGATTCTTTCAATGTAGAGGAGGTTAGGATCCTCTCACTTTTAGTAATGACAGTAGCCCACTTAACCACTGATGGGCAATGCATTAAGTGCCCTATATTATATTATGTAGTTTATTTATTACGAAGACCTAGATGGATTAGGTGTTTTTCCATTTTTTAATGGCATATTTATTTTTCTCTTAATTGATGTTCTGCACATTTTGAGTGGAGGTTCAACTTCCATTTTGCTTTAGAGTTATTTTTCTTATTTTTTGAGACGTTTCTGGTCACTAGGCCATCATTTGATCGTCACCCTCCTAGGTTGATGACCATGGTGCATATGCACATGTGAGAGAGATGATGCCAAAGAGGGGTCAATTGAAATTACCATGTAGGATTACCTTCGAAACACTGTAGCTACTTATTAGAAATGATGATCGCACATTGGATCTTGTGCCATGTCCATATGCGTGGATGGACTTGTGAGGATGTCTGAACATCCTTTTCACCATAGACGAGACACTAGAACTCAAAGGTAATATTAGCATTATGTTTTAATTAACTTAGTTTCACTTTATTATCTTTTTTTTTAATGTGGTTCACAACCCCCAAGGGGCTGCTACATCCATATGAAGAGATCACGGGGGTCCCACCCGAAGGGGCCTCACCCCTCACTCTGATTACAGAGCTAACATGACGGGGACATCAAGTGAGGCCCTTATATATCAATGTATATCCACTCGGAGATTTGGCCCAGAGGCCTTCTACTCACAACTTACAACACTCAACCACTTGAGCTAGCCCACCAGGTTAGTTTCATTTTATTATCTTACTTAATGAAAACGTAAATTGTTGCAACATTTTCTTTAAATTGTCTAAATATTGTTGTGTACTATATATTTTACATATATTGGAGATTATAATGGGGAGGGGCCTCCACAGGTACTGGACACAAAGATGGATGAGCCCGAGGCATTGCCTCAGTTGTAGAGACCTGGAATGCAATGCATGCTAGATTCTAGATTTCGTCAAGAGTTGGAAGATTGGTTATTTTCATTATTGGATCGACGAGGATTCCACCTTGTACACATTCAAGAAACCATGCAAGACCCTAACCTATGTTAATAGATGGTGTTTATGTTTGTTATGTGAATATGATGCTAGATAATGCCTAGGTTTTGTTAGATGTAATTATTAGATGTGCACGTTAGATGTGATTATAGATATATATATGTTAGATAATGCTTGTGTTTTTCTAGATGTGTTTATTGGATATGCTTGTTAGATGTGTGTTGTTATACAGGTTTCTTAAATGATTTTTATGTTTGGTAGATGTGTATGTTACATAATGTTTGTTTATGTTTATCTTTGGTAGATTTGTGTAGTAAATGATGTTTATCTTTGTCAAACGTGTCTGATGATGATGTTAGTTATTTCTTTTATTTTGTTACAAGTGATTATTATATCTTTATCTTAGATGATATTAAGTAATGTTTAGATGTATAGGTTAAATGATGTTAGGTGATTTTAGATGTTTATCTTAGATGGTGTTAGCTGATATCATATGTGATTGTATGTGTTTGTTATATGTGTATGTTAGATGTGTATAAAATAATTATTCCTCCAATTTTATGTTGTGTTTAAACCTCATGCATATTAAATCATGTAAAACATCACGCATATTTATTTTGAAAAATTGTGAGAGGTGTTTATTAAAAAACATCAATAATAACTTCTTCTTGGCAATGCAATTACTGTCATATTTGTTTTTGTAAGTTTGGAGTATAATATATTGATTCAAAATAATAGTACAGGAAAAAATACAGAGCATGATGGTAGTTCTTTGAACTGAGTGTAGCAGAATATAGTTTGAAGCATGCCCCTCTCGGGAAATCAGGATTTTACAATCAAATTGATCCTCCCTATAGAAGGGAAAACATATCATA
>LPNX011005639.1:0-20185 GCA_001517045.1 Pseudotsuga menziesii | reverse complement strand
TGATCATAACAAGGAAAAGATACTTGTAATTCCAATAACCCACACAGAGATAGGATGACAGCTATCTTGCATTAAGTAAATAGAATAAAGATGAATGAGACATCCAAGCATAAGTACAGAACATAAAGAATATGAAAGCTGAACATGTAATGGCAAAAGAGCTTGTATTAGGTGACAAAGCACTTGAGAAACTTGAATACAATAAGTGCCTAAAAGTCTCCGAAAGTTGAACCTTTGCTTCTACATTAGTCATAGGATTTATAGCCTTTAAAAAATTTATTTCAAATCCTAAAAAATTGGATCGAATTTACTAAAAATAGATAATCATAACTGTTTGCAAAAATTAGGTCAAAACCTTATCTTAACTGCCAATCTACCTAACTCCAAAACCTTCCTACTCCTCGAACTCTTTAATAGTTGTAGTGGACACTGAAGTAGAACTCGAACTTTCCATTTGGAAGACCAGTCACCCTTTGTTAGAGTGGGTAGGGTTTGTGACCTGCTTCACTTCGCTGGCACCTTCAAAACTGAAACAGAGCCAATATACTGGTGCCTTTAATTAATTTCCAACCTTATAAATCATCCCTGAGGTGTTTGGATCAACAAAAGTCGGTTCTATGTGAAACTATGCCTTTCTTCATTGTTTTGCACTTTCGGTGGCCAAGAAAGCAAAATTCAGGGCCTGTAAGCTGCCGAAGGCTCTGTTTTCGGTGGCTAATGAACAACTACGGTGTTCACCTAAGCCACTGAAAAGTCTATTTCAAAATTTTAATAAAAACTATCATCACATTTTATCCTGATGTTTTAAGGCTTCAGTGCTGACCCTTTGGTGTCTCTGTAGCCTGCCTAGGGTTTGGGATGGCAGCAGTATCACAGGCTGCTTCTGGGCCAAAAAGGCTTATTGCCACTTCTTCTAGGGTTTCCAACTTTTGGTGACATGGAACAATATGGATAAAAGGGGTCCAATACTCATTTCATTAGCATGTTTGGGATATAATTTTGGATACACTTTTTAGTTGATTTCTATAATGCTCTCTAAGTTTGTAAAATGATTCATTTCATAATTCCAAAACTCTTCTACACTTCATTCAAATGCTAAAACATTATACCAAATATTCCTTATCGATAAGTTTTGAAAGTTTCTTAAGTCTGGGGAAAGTTTCATAGATGTTGTTGGTCTTTAAGAATCTTTATTTAGGTTTATTTAAAGCTAACGCTACAATACCTTTTGTCTAACCATACACTTATGGAATGAGGAAGAGAACCACACCTAAAACAATGGGTGAAACAGATACTAAAATTAAATGTCAAAGATGAAAGATAAGAAAAGACTGTTATTTGAGTATATTTCAGTTAGTCAATCTCTGTGACAAATTAAAATATAACAAATTGTGTTGATATTATATGTAATGCTTATCTTACTTGCAATATGCTTTTCATTTATGCAGGCCTTGGGTATCAAGGGTAACATGTTTTGCAAGAAGTGTTATGCAGAGAAGGTATTAATGAAGGAAATGTAAGTCTTATGACACTTCTAACTCTAGAGAAGATATGAAGAGAACAACTAATGCCTTAAATGATATTGTAGTCTTGTTCTTGTGTGATGCATTGGACCTAGGGAAATATCATGGAGAGATTAGCTTGATGAGTCTTGAGGTTGTTGTGATTTTCTGTTCGAAAGAAGACTTACTTATTGTACTCTTGATGATGCATGGAAGTCTCGGTGCTTTTGTTGATGCAAGAATTGGCGACATGGAGTTTGAGAACTCAAACCCTAGGATGGACATGTAGACTTGGAGGGTAGCACTACAATTTTCTTATGTTATATTTTGTAAAATATAAAGGAAGACAAATATTGGTATGGTTGGCTTGAGCATGGTGAGATGCTTTGCTTGGAGGACTTGGAAATTGATGTGACATCATGCTTGATAGAGCTTGTTGAAATGCCTTGCTTAGGAAAGACATTGTCATGTGATGTGATGTTGTACTTGGAGGTACACTTGTGTGATGTAGGTGTTAGAGTGGGCATATTTAGTTGGGAGTGATTCCTAGCTAGGAGGAGCTAGTGATTCCTAGCTAGCAGGAGCTGGTGATTCCTAGATAGGAGTTGGTGGCTAAGGTTTTCTTATGGTTTTTCTAGGTAGGGTTTGGATAGCTTGACTTGTACCATCTTGAGAGAATTTATTGGTATGTACATATAATTTATCTTCTATATAAATATATAATGTTCCAACTGTCCAAATTTTGTGTCCTTGCAGATTTGAATTTCGGCTTATATTATCTTCTTGATTAGGTAGATTTTAGTGTTGGTTGTGCATTGTTGATTTGACATAATATAGAGTTGAATTGATTAAGCGTTTTAACACACATCTAGAAGATAAAGGAGTAGTGTTATTATTGTTATAATATACAGTAATAAGACATTTCAAAATTTTTATATGCTTGGAAAGTTTTCCTTTAGGGATGTAGCTTTGTAGTATTGAAGTATACTTGAATGCCATTTATTTTCTTTGGTTTCCTTGTAATATTTAGTTGAAGAGAAGTAAAATACTGTTGTTGTAAATTCATATTTTAGATTCAGTAGTAAGGCTGGAATTTCATAGGAATAGTTTTAGAAAACCTCAAGATTTAGGTAAATTTTTGAATGTGCAATAAAAGTTATTTTCCGGGAATTTCAACAAAGACAAGAGTCTACCCTATGCTTTATATATTTGTTGTATTGTGCCATATCAACACTGCTTCCTAGGAGGTCACCCATCCTAGTATTATTCTAAGGTGTGTGCCTGCTTGATGGTATATCTTTTTTATGTAGAATCTTGAATTAAATCTCTAAAATACTTAAAGGTGTCATATTTGGATTAAAAAATTGTTCCTATAATAGGTGTACAATAAGGGATATAATTTTTTTTAGCACTAAAACAAACAATGAATAAAGTTGACCATTGAGTTGGAGCAAAGTATTATATATACTATATATATTTTGGATCATTAGTAAACACCCCTTGAGTTTACATTGACTTTCATTGTGTTTTTCACCATGTAGGTGTGTAGTTAGTCTCAACTTTCAGATCACTTCTCACCCTAAACCAGATCAAAGAAAGTAGTTGTAGTGGGAATTTTTCCCCTACTACGTGAAAAAGAACCTACCCTATATGAGTTGGATCTAAGGGTAGATTTCATGGTGCAAGGGATTTCTTGACCTTGACATACAACAAGTAACAAAACATTTTTATATATTTTCTCTAACTAATAAAAAACAAGAACAAGCATACCTTTCAATAATACGGGTCATTGTAGTCGTTTGAGGAAATGGTCCACTGGCTCCCACGGTCTGGTTCTCTAGTCATATTCATTAATGGTTATCAAAAAGGGGGAATCGATCCAAGAGGGTATGGAGCAAGCTCAACATACATCATGGAAATGATATGGCAAAAGTATGGGAATGAAAGGTTAAGAGTGAAAAGTTTCTAGAATGTGAAAACGGGTTCAAAAGTGTTTTTGGGGGGACCTTCACAATGCATTTATAGGATGATCCAAGACTTTCTTACCCATGGTATTTTATTGTGCATGGCATATGTCCATGTTTTTTTACCCGATCTCATTTTAGGGTTTTTGGTCATTTTTGGAGAGAGTAGGGTTATGCTACAATAAATGCTCAACTTCCTTGTATTTATGGGGGGAGGAATAATAATGTCTTGCACCAATTTTGGTGGAATTTTAGTTGTGAGTGTCAAAATGGAGGAAATAATGGTCGGAGTATGATGTATAATTATGGTTTGGACCATAAAGAGCTATGCAGATATTTTTTTGTGTTAACGGATTGCCCCTTGATGTGTGAGGGCATGAGCTCATTATATGGCTGACAGACATCATAAGATCATAGGAAAAATAGTGACAATGTTGGAGAAACTAGAGAGGACCACAGAGGAGGGGAGTCTCCTCATTTGAACTGCAGTGAGTTTTGGTTTGTATGACTTCTCAAAAATGGATGAGGTACATATAAATCTTAGACATATATATGGACGATGCGGGCATACTCGTGCTTGTATCAATGTCTCAATATACAAATGGGGATCAAGGCTCAAACAACGGGATCCTATCAATACATACAACTATAATTACTTAATGGTAGCCTCAATGGGAGGTTGAATACATATACTGATCTGAAGAACTGGAACATAAGAACAATGGCATTCTCATGGAATGAAATATCACAACAACTGATGCTCTGAATCACAACTGTATGGACTCAATGACTGAGAGTCAGAATCTCTGAGGTAAAATAAACAACATCAAGTACTATAGATACATGGAAGCATGACATTGAGGGGCTTCTGAACATTGTCATCAATGCATCCCGAAGATCATAACGGACATGCAACTGTATGGGTCCCAAAATATACTCATTGATGTGCTAGATTCAGGTGACAACTGGGGTATTCTACCAAATAATGAAGCTACCAATGCCTTGTATGAATATCAATAGTGTGATGATGGAGTTGAAGTCGAGCATGTGAGATACAACCAACTCAAAAGGCAATAAGGACTCCTTTCAAGTGGTCCAAGGAACCCATCAATGAGTTGGATGAAACTAAGATATAGGGACCTCTAGGTCTCTTCTCTGGAATAGATATGTTGGCGTCGACAGAGGGAGACCTCCAACTACTAAGGAAATGAGGTTTCCTTGATAGAAGAGCGAGGGGAACAACCAGAGATATGGAATAATAATGGGATTGAGACACTGAATGTGGAGCAGGGGAAGGGGAGTACGGAGTACGGGATATTATCTCGTGGATTTTTTTCGAGCCCAAGACAGTAAATGTTCGATGGTGTTTTCATGTTTAGAGAGTATGAAAATAAGAAGAAGGGTCCAGTGGGTCTCGTTTTCATACAGTAGTCTCCTAAGTCCGAAAAGGGATAAAATTGTACAAAGGAGAGCTCTCCTAGTTGAAAGGGGCAGAGAGACTTATTTTATGTCGGTAGTCCAACTAGGCCGAAAAAGGTCATTAGGAGAATTTTGAGGTAAAAAATGGGCCTCAAAACAAAAAATGTACTATCAAAATTCACTTTAAAAAAATCAATCACATTCTAGAGGATGCCATCATCCATAATGATTGAGGTGGCATTGGTTGAGTTAATGATGTTTATTTGTCAAATTGTAAATAGTAGATGAAAACCCATAGTTAACTATATCAATGTTGTAAGTAAATATTCATTATAAAAATAGTACTCATAGATTATTTTTGAATAAAATATAAATGTACTAAAGTACTCTTAAAGCACTTAGAAAGAAAAATACTCTTTATATTTGAATATAGAATAAATTACAAATACCAAAAAATAAATGCTTTATTCAAAACCAATATTATGTAATTACTTTTTTATATTTTAAATAAATTACAAATACCAAGAAAGCAAACACTCTATTCAAAACTAAAATTATGTAATTACTTTTTCAATATATAAAATATATATGTGAAATCTTTATTTAAATTCAAAATCTCTTAACATTTTTGTTCAGTTACACATGGTACTTCCAAAAGACCGAACATCTAGAGCAACCACTTCACACAAAAATATCACAGATCAATACACCAATGTTTGTCACGTGGTTAAAACCCTCGAGAGGGAAACAGTCCACGGCCCCAGCCAAATAACTACTTTGAGCAATTTATTGTGCAAAAGAAAGAAAGTTACATGAGCTTCTCATAATCGATCAACTAGCCAAGGACCCTCCATGCTCTTTAAATAGAAATCATAGACCAATCAGGTGTTAAGCCACGGATCAATGGTAGGTATGATCTAAGAGAAGTTGAACTGTCGGATCACTTTATGTCTAGAGCATATCGTGACTGTCGGATTAGAATATTTACAAATGCATACTAAAGAAACACACTTTACCTAACGTATATATTACACAAGTTGATCTTAACTAACTCCTAAGTGTCTAAATATCCTAACATCCCCCCTTAAGAACAACTTGGGATAGGATTGAAGGATTTACAAAAGTAACACTATTAGGAGAAGGAAAGAGGCATTAGAGTCTATCCCCCCTTAAGGACACATTCCTGAACTCCTAACATAGATTGAAGTTTAGAAAACTTCGCTTCTGTAAGAGACTTGGTGAAGATGTCTGCAACTTGATCATCTGTAGGGCAATAGAGCATTTCAAGAACACGATCGTGAACAAGATTTCTGATGAAGTGCATGTGTAACTCAATGTGTTTGCTAAGTTGATGTAGAACTGGATCTTTGACAAGCTTGATGGCACTTTGATTGTCGCACCAAAGTGGAGTAGGCTGCTGCTGCTCGAATCCAAACTCTGAAAGGATCTGTCGAAGCCATAAAGCTTCCTGACTGGCATTAACTGCAGTTCAATATTTTGCTTCTGCTGAAGAAAGAGCAAGATCTTGTTGTTTCTTACAAGCCCAAGTGACAGGTCCAGATCCTAGACTGAAAATATAACCTGCAGTAGACTTTCGATCATTAGGATCGCCAACCCAATATGAATCAGTGAAACCAACCAACAAAGGTTTCCCCCCTGTACTGCAATGAATCCCAAACTGAATTGTACCTCGAATATATCGAAGTATTCTTTTTGCTGCTTTCCAGTGACTTTCATGAGGAGTTTGCATATAACGGGAAACACGACCAACGACAAAGGAAAGGTCAGGACGGGAATGAGTCAAGTATAAAAGACTACTAACAAGCTGACGATACAAGGTGGCATCTACTTCAAGGGAAGTACAAGTGGCATAAATTTTGACTCCAGACTGGAAGGGAGAAGGGGCTGGTTTACAATCTTCCATGTGGAAGCGACGAAGAAGCTCACAAGCATACTTAGACTGAGAAAGATTCCTTCTTTGGTTTGCAAGACTTGGAAACCAAGAAAATAATGTAAAAGTCATAAGTCTGACATTTCAAAATTTTGCTTAAGACTAGATTTCACATGGGTTATAAGTTTAGGGTCACTACCAGTAAGGAGAAGATCATCAACATAAAGAACAAGTATGATGAGATGGTTTCCTACTTTCTTGGTATAGACATTGGGGTCATAATGACATCTAGAAAAACTAGTGTCAAGGAGAAATCTATCCATTTTGGCATACCAAGCTCTAGGAGCTTGCTTAAGGCCATATAAGGATTTCTTAAGGAGACAGACAAGGCTAGATTTATCCTGAACATATCCAAGAGGTTGTTTTATGTAAATTTCCTCCTGTAAATCACCATGTAAAAAGGCAAACTTGACATCCATTTGATGGAATTCCCAGTTATGTAAGGCTACAAGGGAAAGAACAAGGCAGATGGAATTCATTTTTGCGACAAGAGCAAAGGTTTCATTGTAGTCAATCCCTTCAACTTGGGAAAAACCTTTGGCAACTAACATTGCCTTAAGTCTTTCAACATTTCCATCTGATGCATACTTAGTTCTCTAAACCCATTTACATCTGACAAGTTTTCTTCCTTTTGGAAAAGGAACAAGATCCCAAGTATCGTTCGCCATTAAGGAACGATATTCTTCATCCATAGCTGCATCCCAATCTGGATTTCCTGAAGCTTCTGCAAAAGTTTCTAGATCATGATTCTCAAAAACTTGAGCCAAAAGAGAAGAGGCTCGTTGAAACTGAGAACATGTTTGACATTGATCTCTAGGATCACCGGTAAGATCACCAACTGCTTCACATGTTGAACGGATCCATTAAGGAAGCATTGGTGCTGGTGCAATTAGAGGAACATGAGCAGGAGGAGGTGGATTTTCATCCTCACTGTCATCATCAGAAACTAGAGTTGGAAACCTGTCAAGGAAGTTAGAAGAAAAAGAAGAAGCAGGCATAATCGCTGAATCAGGCTCGCAGGCCAAAGATGGCACACCCACCAAGTTAGGCTCGCAGGCCAAAGATTGCACACCCGCTAAGTTAGGCGCGCAGGCCAAGAGATTTTCATCAAATTTAACATCTCTTCTAATGATTATATCATGTGAATGGGGATGAAGAAGTCTATAACCTTTTACATATTCAGAATATCCAACAAATATGTACTTTTCACTTTTAGGCTGCAATGCTTTCCATTTTTCATCCGGAATGTGATCCCATGTTTCACAACCAAACACACGAAAGTGACTTACATCTGGTTTAATTTTACTCCATGCTTCTTCCGGTGTTATACCTTGTAAAACTTTAGTGGGTGTGCGATTAACTATGTAATTTGCACAATTTATGGCCTCAACCCAATATTGAAGACTTACTCCCTTAGATTGGATCATATAATTAGCCATTTCTTTTAAAGTGTGGTTCTTTCGTTCAGCTACACCATTTTGTTGTGGTGTATATGGAACAGTGTGTTGTTGTTGGATTCCTTGTTCAGTGCAGAAAGTAGTGAACTTGTTGTTAACATATTCTCCTCCATTGTCAGATCTTAACTTAATAATTTGATGACTAGATTGTTTTTCAACAAGGGCCTTGTAGGCCAAGAACATGTTAAATACTAAACTCTTAAGTTTTAGGAAGTAAACCCAAGTGCGTCTGGAATAGTCATCAATGAAAGTTAAGAAATATTTGAAACCAGAAAATGATGCAGATGGAAGAGGGCCACACAAGTCACTATGCACAAGCTCCAAGGGAACCGAGGCGTGCCAAGAGGCACGTTTGTCAAAATTGTCCCGATGATGTTTTTCAAGTACACAACCGGAACAAACACCATCCTTGCAAGATATCATCGAAAGACCAGTCACCATATTGTCTTTACATAGTTGTTGCAATGAGCGATAATTTAAGTGACCAAATCGCTCATGCCAAAGTTTGCTCAAGTTATCACTATGAGAAACAAAAACTAGAGGAAAAAGTGATGACCCAAAGTTGTTAAATTTGTACAACCTAGTAATATCATCAACAGTTCTAGTAGTAAGGACAGTTTGAGGATTTTTAAAATCATTGATTACAACTTGGTGAGGTGTAAACGTCATAGTTTTACCTTCACCTGAATGAGTAATTTGATAGACTGATAACAAATTGCAGGAAATTTTTGGAACACATAGTACATCACTGAAATGACCATTTCCTACTGGAACTGTTCCAAATCCTACAACACTTGGATATCTATCATCACCAACAAATATTTGTTTGGTATTACATTTATGCATAGTAGAAAACATGGCTTGATCCTTAGCCATATGATAAGATGCTCCAGAATCAATGAGCCATTCACTTGAAGTAGAAGAAGAAGATGCAGTATAAGAGTAACCAGAAGCACAAAGTGCATGTCCATGAGAGGTAGATTCTGAAGACAAATCTAGGCTGATGTGGTGCTTCTTCATTGTTGCTTCCAAGACTGCCATCTTCATGAAACACTTAGATTCATCATGATTATCTTTCCCACAAAAATTGCAATGACGCCCAGTCTTCTTTCCTTTTGGCTTGGATATTTTGTCATTTTTTAAAGGAGCTGACTGAGAGGGTTTGGGACCCTTGTTGTTTGACTTATTATTGTGAAAAATATGTTTCTTTGGAGGCTTGGACTTTTATTTCTGTTGGGACAATAAGGCTTTCTCAGATGTATCTGCATTATCAATTATTCTAAGATGAATGAGCTTATCTTGACCTCTAATTAAGGAATCACAAAAGGATTCAAGACTAGGATCTTGATAGCTAGCTACAGTAAATGATTATTTCATGGAGTAGAATGTAGATACAAAAACTGAATATGCAGGTCCAAGTTTGGAAAGAATATGATAAATGCATTGTTTGTCTTCTTTCTTAATCTTGCATTCTGCACATAAGAGTCTAAGGGTTTTATACTTAGATAAATAGTCTTGAATGCATGAAAAATCATTTTGATTCAAGGAAATCAACTCATTCTCAAGTTGATGACCCTGGATTTCATTGTGTTTACCAAACACAGATTCCAACTTTTCCCAAGCTTGATCAGGTTCATCAATTCCAGATATGTGGAATCGTAAATCAGTAGAGATTGACATCCCAATCAATCCACGAGCTTCATCACATCTATTTGTCCACTTAATTTTCTTATCATCATCAGTGTGTTATGTTTCTTTCCCTAAGGTTATCCTGAAAAGTCCTCTACTTCGTAGAACATCCTCCATACGAGATTTCCATTAGAAATAGTTAAAACTTGTAAGTATAATATCACAAGGGGCGGTCATACTATAAAATAATGACTGAAATAATAAAAACTAACTATTTGGATGCAAAGAGCTCAAAAAAATATGCGGGTTTAAAAAAACGGCACTGAAAACTGATTCTGGATGATGAAGTTATGCTTAATCAAAGAAAATGTTGAAGATGTCCCCAATAGTGACGCGGCAGATATTAACTTGACCAACTAAAAAAAGAACTCCCCTCTTCCCAAGATCAACCTTTGACAGTCACTTTACAATAAAGTTGTTTTTAAGTTAATCACTTTTGTATAACTAGCGTAGATCCAAATCCTAGGCTTTATCAAGCGCCGAGATGGATCAAATCTCTCGAGGTGCAAACCTCTTCTTAGGTATCCATTGATTTGATTCAAACCAAAAGACATATCTTTTTATTTAAGGTCCACATATAATTTTATTATTATTAATATTTAATATTATTTATGGCGAACATATAATATTTTTTATTTTGTTAGGAACGAACATTGCATCATTTCCCCACACGTGGTTTTAAAACCATATGCAAGGCCCTCCTACAATCATGGGTTGTTTATGAGGCCTTACACATGGTCTTAAAACCATTTGCAAGGCCCTCTTAAACCATGTACAATAATGGGTTGTTTAGGAGGCCTTGCACATGGTTTAAAATATGCAAGGCCCTCCTAAACCATGTACAATAATGGGTTGTTTAGAAGCCTTGCACATGGTTTAAAAACCATGTGCAAAGCCTCATAAACCATGTGCAATAAAACCATTTGCAAAGCCCTCATAAACCATGTATAATAATGGGTTGTTTAGAATGCTACATGGTTTTAAAACCATGTGCAAGACCAACATTTTTTTGGAAATAATTAATTTTGTGTTTTTTTCTTGACCCACAATCACTTTACAATAAAGTTGTTTTTAAGTGAATCACTTTTGTAGAATAAACGATGTTCACTTTTACAATAATGTTACTTTAAATAGTGCGGCAATAAATTAAAAGACTTAAGTGACTCACTTTTTATTTTATTTTATTTAAGTGAGATGCACTTTTACAATAAAATAACTTCAAAATAGAAATTGTATGCACTAAAAAGTAGCTTAATAAGACTTAAACTCAAGACCTATTAAGGAACAAAGCAAGCTTGGACCAAGAGTGAGCTAAGTTTAAAAGGTACATAAAATAATGGAAAGAGGAAGGGTTTTTTTTTTTTTACTTTTCTCCCTCGTTCTTTGTGCTTCTCTTTTTTTCCTGCAAATCACAAAAAAAATGAAAAACAAAAACAAAAAAAAATTTCCACGCAATGGGGTTAGAACTTGGTTAGCTTTCCTGGACAGTCTACGTTTCCAAGTTTTTTCGTTGTTTCTTATTTGCCGTAATCGCACAAGGTGCATGGCAAAGAGCATACGTAGCCGAGAAGACAAGAAAAAAAAAACTTTTCCTTTCTGTTTTTTATTCACCGCGATCGCACAAGGTGCACGGCAAAGAGCATACGCAGCCAGGGAAGGCAAGAATCCAAGACTAATCGGGTGTTAAGCCACGGATCAAAGGTAGGTATGATATAAGAGAAGTTGAACCGTCGGATCACTTTATGTCTAGAGCATATCGTGACCGTCGGATTATAATATTTACAAATGCATACTAATGCATACTAAAGAAACACACTTTACTTAACGGATATATTACACAAGTTGATCTTAACTAACTCCTAAGTGTCTAAATATCCTAAAATTTTTATAATAAAAGTAATTTAATGATTTTTTAAAAAATAATTAATATATATATATTAATCTATTATAATTATTATTTAAATATAAAAATATTTTGTTTATTAAAATAAAACACTATATTATAAGAAATTACTATATATATTTTCATGAGCTTGAATATTAATATTAATACTAGTTTTTTTTTAACTTTAGGTATTATTCAAGGTTCATATTTTACTATCACTTTTTAACCTTTGAAATACCTTCATCTATATATATTCAAGTTATAAAAGTAAATACATACGTGAAACATTAATATAATAATTTAAATGAACTATTTTATTATAATAATATATTATATTATAATATGTTTATTACCTATATTCTTATATGCTTAATATTAACACCATTTTTTTATGATAGAAATTTATGTACTATTCCTTCATCTCAATATTAAAACTTATTTTTGAAATTTATTTAATAATGCTAATAATTGTTGCATTAAAAAAAATATACATAATATATATCATAAGAAAATATTAAAAAAAAGTTTACATGTGTTTTTGAAGGTGTATTAAGAAAGTGAAAAATAAATTAGAAAAATGTTTTTTTTTTGTTTTTTTTTATAGTTTTGTATTTATATTTTAAAATTGATTTTTATTTTTAATAAATATAAGTTAGTTTTATATAATAAATATATATAGATATATTTTTAGAAGAAATGAAAATTTGTTTATATAAATTTAAGTTTATGTTTTAAATTCAAAATTGTAAATACATGGTTTTATAAACATATTTTAAATATGAAATAAGTAATTTATATTTCAAAATTCAAAATTAATATAGTTTATTTTATGAGTAAATTACTTTATAGGAACATTAATCATATCATATTCAAAAGTGATTTATGTACTTAAACGTACTCTATTTTAGTCATATCAAAGATGGTTTTTTTATTGGTTTTATCTTAAGACATATTTTTAATTTAACTTAATCATAGTTACATTGGTTATAGTGCAAGAGTTGAGTTATAAATATACCTCCTCCACACAATGCCCAACTCATAATATTTTACTATATCTCTTATGAGGCTCATTTTAGACCTCAAAATTCCTCTAATTAGTAAACATATACTGATTGGACGCGAATTCAAATACTTTTACAAGCATGAACGAAACCAAGTTTGCTCGATGATCTTTTCTTTATGAGATGGATGGAAAAGAAATTAAATACAACTCATAATTAGCTTCTTCGTAAGTTACGGTTTCGGTGTCCAAAAAATCATAAAATGATACAAGGGGAACCATTCCTAGCTAGAAGGTGCTAGGGTGGTCATTTTCTTTAAATATTCTATGTAGTCTGAAAAAGGGATAAACAAATCCACTTAGACACCCTTTCAAATACTTTAACGAGAGTGAAAGGAAGTAAGTGTGCTCAACAATCTTTTCATTCTTTAAGGAGACAGAAAAGAGCTTAACAGAAACTCTGTAATAGTCAGTCAAGCAAGGAGGAAGTGTTCAATGTGCCAAAAGGGGTGATGTTGTGAACATGGCTAATAAAAAACAACATTGGAACACTGGTGGGGCCTCCTTGCGGGACGGTGAATGGCAGTAAAATAAGGCCAAGTTTGCAGTATGGATGGAGCGGATGGCTTGTGAACAATACAGGGTTTTGATTTTCTTGATGGCATAGAAATCGAGGGGACCGACACTACGACCACCTCTAATGGTGCACGATGGGGGACCTCGAGAGCCTCCCATGAGGCGATGGTGTGAGATGATGATCAGGGAGGGAGGCGGCTTGGTAGGTCGTTTCTTCACTCGAGAGATTTTTGCACAATGGAGGCAGCTTCCTATCCTCATAGAGGACTATCCATACACTAGGATGGATTACCGGGGAGATTCGGAGATGCCTCGACCTCCAGGACAGGTCTGGGGACCTGACGGTATGTATACATGACTCTTTGTGGTTTCAGTCATATATAGCTAGCATAGTGGTAGCTAGATCATACATGGGTATATACTGATGACATATTATGTGCATGTGCATATGTGGGACCACACTCTCCAGCAAAGTACCAGTGACGTAGGGCCAGGGTGAAGGGGTTAGAACCACCCACTCATGGGAAGAGGAGGAGGTGGAGTGCTACATTGGACTCACTGCGGCTGGACGTGGAGTGGCTACTAGAGGGGGTCACCGATGATGGGTGGCAGTACCTAGACGACGATTTGATTGTCGCGTGCCAGAGATCTCCTCCAGAGTGGATCTATCTGATGAGGAGGATCGTGGTTGCTGCTGAGTATGTTAGAGCGGCGACACAAGGTGACGTGCCGATGGAGAAGGAGAGCTCAGATGAGGAGGAGGATATTGAGGAGGACATCGGGCTAGAAAAGGATGACTTGGACTGGCAGCTTGTGATGCTGCCCCCAATGCATTTGAGCATGGAGTTTTTGTATGATATGTATGATCATACGAGAAATCCTGTGGAGCTTCTCTTTTTGTACTGAATATGAAGATATGATATGGATGCACATTGATTCATATTTTTGTATTTTTATGGGTTTTTATGAGTCTCTTGTTAGGATGTTGATTATGCCTATATGATGTATATGACATATGTATGCATGACTATATGATGATGCATGGTGCAGTTTATTTCCTAAATGTGATGATTGATGCACCACTCTAGAACGTCACTAGCCATTTGGTCTGCTGCACTATTGAGACTTCTGGGAACATGCATGAATGAAATGTTTGCGCCATGTCTAACCAAGTGTCTAGTGTGCATGAACTTTCTAAAGAGGCAAGGATCACGTACCCAGTAGAAGTTATTCAACTGGGAGACAAGAAACTGGGAGTCTAGGAAGATATCAAGCCGACGAATACCCCAAGTGAAGGGTGGTGGTTAGGAGACCAGTAACACCGTTATACTCAGCCTGGTTGTTGGTAGAAATACCAACACATATTCTATTGATATGAATCAACTCATGTGATGGGGAATAAATGACACACGCAGTCGAGGCGATGCTAGGAGACCATCTACTTGCGTCGTCAGTGAAACTAACGTAGTAGGGAAATGTAGGATCCATCTTGAGCAACCAACGAAACAAACTATGAGAGTCATGATAAAAATGATGCAAAACAAGAAAGAAAAACTAAGATACAAGGTTATGTAGGTCGGTCGAATTAGGCATAGAATCTCTTGAGGTAGATCCCATTGTGGGGATTCTTCAAGAGATGACCATCGGAGTGGACAAGGAGACATGCCCCTTGTTGAGACATCGATGGATGACATAAGGGCCATACCACATGGATTTAAGCTTCCCTTTTCCAGTCTTATCATGGGCTTAGTCATAGATGAGGACAACGTCCCCCTTGCTAAAGCTGCATGGGTGGACGTGGGATTCATAATGGGACTTCAACCGGGTCTTAGATGCTTTGATCATTTGGAGAGCAACGTGACGGTCCTCATCAGTTTGTTCAAGCATAAGTAGGCGTTGTTCCAATGCTGAAGTATCATGTAGAAGCTCGACGGCAAGGCATAGTGATGGAATCTGGCATTTAATGGGAAGAACCGACTCCACACCATGGACTAAATGAAATGGGGTAAAATCAGTGGTGGTTTTAAGGATCTCTTTGTCGTCACAAAAGTGGCACCTAGATAGATGGGAGGGATATTCCACGGATGAGGAGGGGGAAATAATACTGGAAGTAGAGATCATATAAATGGTATTATTGGTGTTCGAGGAAGAAGTCAACGAGTGGATCTCCTCAAGGATAGTGATGTCGGACTCACGAGAGTGTTTGCGAAGGTCGTTGAGGAGAGACCGGTACTCGGGCAAGTTTGGGAAACAGTGGGAATAATGACCATATATACCACAAATTGCACATGGGTGGTTGGTTCGTAGAGATTTATTTTTAACCGTAGGTATGGTTTGTACATTGACAACTGGAGTGTCGTCAGTCTCGACTATTGTGTGCATGTGAGTGCGAAGGATTGGAAAATCAGGACAATTTTGTGTCGCATGGCCCTGGACATTGCATAAAGCACAAGTAGGAGGAGAATGTGGTTCTTTCGGGGCTTTGGGTTCCTTGCCCCCAATCTTCTTGGGAGGAGGGGGTGCATAAGTAGTGGGAGAAACAGTCGGTTTCATACCAGGAAGTGGGTGTGACACTGTCTCAATAGGTTGGACTAGTGTCAACACGATTTGTGGTGTTGTGGAAAGGGTGGGGGGATTAAGGTACCACATGGGAATACCCAAAGTGAATCCCAGATGGTTGAGAACATCCATGAATGGCTTACTCAAAACTTCAGAAGGGAGAAAGAGGAAAGGGATTGTATGGACAGGGACTGGACCCCAATAATTCCTAGAGGTTTGTGGTTGGGGTTGCTGCTAAGGTTACGAGGAGGGCGGAATGTTACCGGATGCAATAGCACACAAATCTGATATGTCAGTTGTCTAAGGAGGGGGTGGGAGGGACATTCGGGAGAACACCTTGTGGTTGAGCAGTACAACCATCGTAAGCACGAAGGAAGGTGGTTTAAGGTTGAAGGGTTGGGAGTCCGAGTTTCTGCCAAACTAAGGTTGACATAACGCAAGTAGATTCTCCCTCATCGACAATGCATTGATGAATGACCAAATTCTAGATAGTGATTGGAACCTGGAAGGCTACAGATGATGGCATCTGAGGTTGTCCTTGATCTAAGTCGAAAGTGATCAACTTGGAATCAGAGGGGTCGACGACACCTACAGCAGATAACAAATCTTTGCATTGCGAAGAACAAGTTCACAGCACTTATAGAGCATACAAGGTAGAGGGAGACTGGTCCAAATTGTCAACGATACTATAGTTAAGGGTGGCTCTAGAAGTGGGATTGTCCACGATGCGACACAAAGTGAACAAAGGGACTTTGGAAGTCCCATACATGGGGGGTCTTGACAAATGTAAGGACATAGCAAGAGCGATAGAGGGATTAAAAATTTTCGTGGTGGAGCCATATTGGTTTTGTCGAGTCTATAAGTTGACATCAGAGGACAATTTCATAAGGTGATGGACACTAGGATCAATGGGTTGACCCTCAGAAGTGGGTTCGGGATTTTATGGTACTAAGGGTTGGATTGCAACCTTTACTTGATTTGGTAATGGGTTCTGCAGTACCATATGCAGAGGACTTGGTGATGCTTGGTTTAGTTGTGTTGGAGTGGCTGCATTGGGGTCACGTTGATTATTGGCTTGTAACAAGTGGCAAATTCGATTCATATGGGGGAACTGATGTGTATAATGGTCGTAAGTGTCACAAATGGTGCATGGATGGTTAGTTTGAAACTAAAGATTATTCCCAAGTCGAGGGGATGTTGGGGGTTTTGTGCAGGGGGATTAGCTCTGTTGCTATTCAGAGGGTTGGGTTGTTGGCCACCTCCTTGAGGTTGGTTGTTTCCCTATTTCCTACCGCTCTATTGTATTCTATGCTCTTTTTGGTTATTAGGGGCAGGTTGATTAGGGAGGTTCTGCTAAGCGTAGACCTGTCCTTGAGGAACATGAGGAGTCAGTGTCGAAGCAGGTGTGGGTTACACAGGTGGTGGGTAGTAGGCAGGAGCAGCTGGAGGGGTTGCAAAGCCTACCATCTAGCCATTGCATGCATGTTCCAAGCAGTTTGGTCTGTGAATGTGAGGAATGGGTGCAAGCGACACATATGAAGGTGTGGCTCCATTCTAAGCCACTACACATGAAAATTCAGGGGCGTAGCCAGGTTGGGAAACACTAGGGGTGGTACCAGAGTGAGGGAGCATTGAAGGAGAGGTTGTGTATAAGTGGGGATGCTAGGTAATAGACACAATGACTCCATCTGTAGCATGGGATGCCCCTGGTGTATCTGAAACCCCTTCATTGTGTCTTACTCCCGCAGAGTGGGGGCTCTCCCGAAAAACTGGTCGTGGCTGTGTCAACAAGTACTAGAGGATTTTGGTACCCCAAAGGACAATAAATATGTCTCAGATGTAAGTGACAAAGGGGTGTTATTTGGATGCATATCCCCAGTGTCCTAACTTAACTACAATATTGTTTTGGTCCTCAAATGAGGTTACAATGTTGGTTGAGTTAAATTAAATTTTAGGCTCAGCTTTGGGTCATGAACCAAGCATTTGAATTTAGGGTGTGAGATGTGTGCACAAGTGATGTGTAATGTTTAAACCCCAATAATCTCACTGTCGAGACACAAATGCAAAAAATTAAATAACCAGTAAATGACAGTAAATATTTTTCACACAACTAATTCTTCCAGAAAACGAAATGTACACAAGTAAATGAGTGTATAAGGAACTTAACAGGCTATAGGAAACACGCGGGGGTTCTCAACTACCAAACTCGACTAAGGAGACTCACATATAAGGAAAATAGGACCACAAAACAAACCAGGGGGCAGTAAACAATCAGATCTAGAAAGAAAAAGTTGGGGAAGGGGTAGAACATAGTGAAGGGGTCTAGTAAGGGCACCAAACACCTCAAAGGACTGCAAAAAATGGAGGTCACACCTGTCAACGAAATAGGTGCCTTCGGGGTCACATAGAACTGTAAAATAGTCACAATCGGGGCAGAAAATCAGCAAAAAGACTCAGCTCGCACTGATAGCAAAATAAACAATTCTGAAGCAAAAAAAATGAGTGTTGCTGCTGCAAATAACTATGAGGACTAGACCCAAATTGCCCATACGTAAAATAAGCAAAACCCTAGGAACCTGGACTTACTGCTTGGAAGGATTTTCCTCCTCAATGGAAACACCAAAGCCAAATCCAATATGTGTTTTTAATCGACTTTCAGCAGGGGGGCTGGAGGATTGGCATAAGTCTAGCCTCCATCTTTTCCAGGGATCTTGGAGTCGCTACTTGTGTCCTCTTCGCTAGTACTGGAGGGATTCCTCATGTTCGGGAGCGGTTCTGTTTTCCTATGCTCCGAAGCTANAGCCTCCATCTTTTCCAGGGATCTTGGAGTCGCTACTTGTGTCCTCTTCGCTAGTACTGGAGGGATTCCTCATGTTCGGGAGCGGTTCTGTTTTCCTATGCTCTGAAGCTATAGTGATGGCTTCTTTTCCCTGATGAGTCCCCACAATGGTCCTCGGAGGGGGAGGTGGCAACTGCTCAGTGTCCATGGGAGCTGCAGGAGGAATCAAGGAAAGAGCCAAAGGATCGTTCTAANTTCCCTGATGAGTCCCCACAATGGTCCTCGGAGGGGGAGGTGGCAACTGCTCAGTGTCCATGGGAGCTGCAGGAGGAATCAAGGAAAGAGCCAAAGGATTGTTCTAAGTACCCGTAAGATGGAGGATAAGCTTGACCAGGAGGTTCTTCACCACCCAAAATTTACGTCTGCGCAGAACCGTCTTGTTCGCCGTGGATGGGGATCCTAGGAGTTCATCCTCCTAGTCATCCATAAGCTAACATAGTTGGTGGAGGTTCTTCACCACCCAAAATTTACGTCTGCGCAGAACCGTCTTGTTCGCCGTGGATGGGGATCCTAGGAGTTCATCCTCCTAGTCATCCATAAGCTAACATAGTTGGTTCAAGATTTCAATGGCGTAGCCTTCCGTGTTTACCAGTGCAGAGAGAGTCATAGCCTGCTCATTGGTGTTTCCACGTCCACCGCGTCCACGCCGTGGTGTAGCTTGCAGTCTATGGGACATTTCAAGGTGAACCAAAAGTGTAGTGAGGAAAAGGGGATGGTCGAAGATGGATGAGAGACGTCCACCGCGTCCACGCCGTGGTGTAGCTTGCAGTCTATGGGACATTTCAAGGTGAACCAAAAGTGTAGTGAGGAAAAGGCGATGGTCGAAGATGGATGAGAGAGCAAGGGAGAGAGAGGATGGAAAATCGTGCAACCAACAGTCACCAGGAGCTCAACAGAGATGGTGGGCTTCACTGAATTGCACAGGGAGGAAGAAACGAGGTGAAGAGTGCTGAATAGTCTGTCCATTTTAAGATTGCATGAACATAAATGAGAAATCAAACTCGCTTGACTCGCTATTAATCTGTAGAGGAGAGCATAATAAAGAGCGATAGGGGGAATCTCACCTCGCGTTCAAATCCTTGAATGCTCGCATGGATCGAGAGATGGTGAGGCCTTCGTCATTATGAACATCATGATGATCGATCTGGGGAATGGCATCAGAGGACAACTATGTGTTCTGATTGCTACTCCTGCTCCTCCTCTGAGCCACGTAGGCACCCGCATCTAGGTAATTATTGTCATATTTTTATAATTAAT
This sequence comes from Pseudotsuga menziesii, assembly GCA_001517045.1. Lineage (NCBI taxonomy): Eukaryota > Viridiplantae > Streptophyta > Pinopsida > Pinales > Pinaceae > Pseudotsuga > Pseudotsuga menziesii. The sequence goes on along the minus strand of LPNX011005639.1, from coordinate 87 downwards.
AGTAAACAAATATTTATAATTGTTTATATTTAGATTAAATATAAAAATGTTTGGTAATGGTAAACGTTTTTATCTTTTAACAAGGAA
>LPNX011005626.1:30732-70942 GCA_001517045.1 Pseudotsuga menziesii | reverse complement strand
AAGATCTATGATCAAAGTTGGGCTTATGGTCATTTAATATTTCAAAATTTACTATTTGGTTGTATATGGGGATATCATATATTGCATAATCTATGACACTACCACCAAGCCCATGGATACAAGTCATTTGGTTGGACTTCGACCACTTCATAAGATCATTACGAATATTAGATCTTAAGAACTACAAAGTTTGATTACTTCAGTATCAAACAAAATATTAACCAAGTCGCTAGAGTTTCTTTTGTATTTGCTAGCTAACACAAGATTCTCATATAGCCATAGAGGATTAGGGTTGGAATTGTTGCTTAAGATAATAATTTGGTTAGTTGTTGTTCTAGCATTAAAGTCTCCTAACAGAAGGTATCGCCTTCATTTCTTAGGATGTAAATATCATATTCTATTCATTATAAAGACTATTTTGATCTAAATTATGCTTTTTACAAAAGGTAAAATTAATAAATACAAAATAATATATTTTTATATAAATATTCTTAATATTAATATATAAAATCTACATCCATAAATATTATTTAAAAAGATTTTTAAATTTTATAAAAAAATGTAAAAATAATATTAATTTAAAATAAATATAACAAATTTAAAATAAATATAAAAATAAGATCAAGTCACAAAGTAGTGAAGCCCTTATATAAAAATTCCTTTCTTCTTTACTTCTTATTTATGGTTGTGAAACAAATTCTCTATTACACATTTGTGAGAAAAATGTTATTACACATTTGTGATAATAATGTTACATAGAAATGAATGAAATTAAACGTAAATGAGATGCACAATTGACTAGTTTTCAAAGAAAATATTTAGATATGTGATAACGTTAAATTAGAGTTTTTTTTCCACAGAAAACAAAATCATAATTTTATTTATAGAACACAATTACGGTTTTCAGATAGACCAATATCAAACTGAATATTGTCCATTTATAAAAAATGATACTTACAAAAATATTAAACCTGTCCTAAAACAGACTTCATACAAATCTTACAAACCATATATTATCATAGATCACATATTCATCATTCATGATCATTCCTATATACTCATATACTTATTCCTATACAAATTGCTATTTGAAAAACTTTGCTTATCAAAGAAAAAGGTTCAGTTCAACTACAACAAAACACCAGTCCATAAACCATCAACAGATCTGCCCATCCAGTCAATATCATCCCCCATATGCCCAAAATGCATATCAACAAACTTGCCAAAATTAAGTACAGCTCAAAGCATGCACATCAATCTTCACAGTCATCACCAATTCATATACAAAACCAAATACAACACTGATAATCACAAATATGACCATCTAGTCATAATCATAAAAACCAATGGAATCTTCTCCCAAAGTTAAAAATCCAAAACAGTCACAAAACTATCAGCATCCCGGTGTTCAATGATCTTCCAATATCCGACTTGTACATTGGATCCATCTTTAGCTAAAACATCTGCAAGAGAATTTCTTTCTCTGTAAATACGCTTATACCCCACAAAATCAATCATGTCAACAAATCTATTGACTTCATGAAGAATCCGAGCAAGTTGAATATTCTGAATTCTATACTTACCAAAGACTCAATTAATAACCGGTTGGGAGTCACCAAAAACCTGCAACTTAGTTAGGTTTTTATCCAAACCCAATGAAAGAAGAAGCTTTAATCCAAAAAGCTCAGCAAAATTATTAGTGCTGAGCCCCAAACCTACTTTAAAGGAAAAATAATGATCATGAGAAATATAGAGCATACCACCTGCTCCACAAATTTTTGGATCACCAGCTGAAGAACCATCAAAATACCCCCAAGGGAAAGATTTATCGATAACTTCCTCGATAACAGATCTAATTCTTACCACAATTTTATCTTGAGGAAAATTGCTCAACATACCTAAACAGAGAGAAGAGACCTGAAGTGGCGTGAGGTTATAGTCTTCAAAACAGCTCCAGTTTCTTGCCTGCCATAAAAACCATAAAATTATAACAGGTAATGACCTAATGTGCTTCACTTCCACATTAAGACACCAGTTCTTAAGGCATGAATTCACTGAATTAAGACTCCATAAATTTTTGATATTTAACTTAAATTCAAGTTCAAGCCATACACTTCTGGAAAATGAACATTCCACACCCAAATGAAAGTTTGATTCAGAATCCAATTTTAACAAATAACATCTTCCAGGTCCTTCCCTTCCCTTCCTACAGATAACATCCCAAGTTAATGCCTTATCAGAAAGTAAAAACCAGCAAAATAATTTTGCCTTGAGAGGGCATTTAAACTTCCATAGAACCTTCCACCGCCAAGAGTATTCTACCTAATTCCTGTCCAAAATCATCTGGAGGTAACCAACTTTTGGAGAATACACCCTAGATTTAGCTTGATTCCATACCAAAATATCATCATCAACAGATAATCTGACATGAATATCTTTAAGCATAGCCAGATATCCATTCCATAAGATAATATCAGGATTATCCACTAAGCCAATCCTACCAACAGATAACCAATCCTGCTCCAGCAACAAAGTCACATCAGGTCTTCCTATATCTTTAAGAAAATAAAAACCAAAAGTGTGAAGTTTATTAACCAATAAGGAGGGTAACTGATGTCTCCATTTGCATGCAATCCATGGATCTAAGCCGAGTCGAACCTTTGCCCCATTTCCAACCTTCCAAACAAGATAATTACCATTGAGATCAAAGGACCATAAAACAACTTTTTAGCATATAGAAATACATTTTTTCTGTTTGACAGAGACTCTAATCTAGTCTAGAATAGATAAAGGATGGACATATTTCTGAATGGCTATCTGGACCCACAGACCTGAACCCTGAATGATGTTCCATACACTCTTAGCAGCAAGTGCTTTAGCAAAAACAACAGGTATCTTCAATCCCCAACCCCCCAAAAACTTAGGACATGCTAAAGCTTTCCAAGATGTCCAAGGTAATCCAGAGGAAGCACTACTCCCAGACCATAAAAATTTGAAACATAGCTTTCTAATCTTTTCAATAATTCCCAATGGGATCCAGAAATGCATCCAGTACCTCGGAATAGCCTCTAGTATAGATTTAACAAGGGTAAGCTTACCTCCTTTGGACAGCCACCGAAAGCTCCAGTTTTTAATTCTTTTCTCCACCTTTGCAACAAGCCAATCCCAATCCTTTAGGAGATATATACATGGTTTAAGATGAAAGTCAAAATACTTCAAACCAGCCTCAAGTCTACCTACAGAAAAAAGAGAAAATATTCTGTAAAGAAATTACCTCTGAATCATCCAAGCCAGAATGCAATAAGGAGGATTTTTCATCATTTATCTGTATCCCAGATGCCTTGCAGAAAATTAACAAACCTCATACAAATATGATAAAGATTGATCAGATCCATCAGAAACCATGACATTGTCATCCACAAAAAGTACATGAGATAGCACAATGTCATTACCAAAAGATATACCATGATAAACACCATTATCTTTTGCAGCTAAAAGGGCCCTACCCAAACCTTTGACAACAATCATAAACAATAAAAGTGCAAGATGACATTCTTACCTGAGCCCACGCCCTGATCTAGAGAAGGAAGATGCTACATCATTAACCAATAAAACAAAAGATACAGAAGTCAGAGTGCTCATAACCCATGTAATAAAAGGCACAACAAAAACCAATTAAATTAGAGTTACTCAATTAGATTATCTTAATATGTTTTATTTGGAAAATAGTTCATAGTCACTTTTGTGGGCAAAGATGTAAAAAAAGTTCTTGTTAACGGGAAGGATTAGAAACATGTATAAGGGAAATGTTCTTCATATAAAATTTAAATATATCGTATTCATGTTTTTAGTAAAGTTATGGAATTTGAAACATTAGTATGAAAGTAAATTAAGTAATTTTTTATTTTTCCAATCGAATTGAAAATATTAATATCAAAGTAAATCAAATAATTCTTTCATTTTCTAAATTTTGATAAACTAAAATTAATATGTATACTAATTAATAACCATCATTATTAATATAAATTAATAAAAAAGTGAGAAAAACAATATTAGAAAAAGTTCACTGATAAGTGGATTGTGGACACTCTATATTAATGAAATGCTTTCACTTTTATGAAAATATGTAAACAACCCTTTTTTACATAATTACCTATGGATAAATTAGATGGCATGGATAAGTGACGTTACACATTTTATTTAATGAAAATTGTCCCTAATTTAGGTAACCTTTTTTACATAATTACCCTTAGATAAATTAGATGGCATTGGGTAAGGGATCTCAAATTACATATTTTATTTAATCTAGTTAACTTAGAGGGTTTGGACTATTTTAAGACATCCTAGATCATTGAATTTTTGAAAAGAAGTATGGAAGAGGTGAAACTATGCCATGCTAGAAGTTTCACCCTTATAAGAAATGAGGCGATTTGAGTGCCCCATATCATATTCCTAAATTAGATTAGGAAAAATGAAAAAACTTTCCACTACATAAAAGTTTGATAAACAAAAATGTACCTTTTGATGTTTTATGATACCCAAATATATGTTTTTAATGAGTAGATCATTGCAAGGACTCTCTAGCAAAACAATATAACGCTATTAGGTATAAGCTTATATTAAAACTTTGTAATTAATGTAGATTTATTTTAAAATTTAATTTATAAGTATCAAGATATGGATCAAATCTCTTAAGATATAATTTTTTTATCCATTTAAAATGGATCTAGATGCAAATTAAAAAGAAGATAACACACTTTTATACGTAAATATTTTGTGTATTATTTGTATTTATGTGTGTGTGTATATACATATATATATTTAATGTTTTTATATAACAATTATTTTAGGTGAACTGACAAAAACATTATAATTGACCTCTAACATAATCTTAAATTGTTTATAAGTTTGGGAAAACAATTAATCTAGTTAACTTGATTGGTAAAAAGAGATTGTTGATATCTCCTTCACTCACATTCATGCTTCTATACATTATTTTTTTAATGAGTTGTCCTTTTTTCTTAATGAAGAGACCCTAGGAGAAACTAATAGGTCAATATAATAAGTGAATATGTCACAAAGTGGCTAGCCCATGCCAAAGATAAAAATTGAGTTCAAGTACATAAGTTATAGCTTGAATCTAGAAATTGAGAAGGCAAAGAGAAATCATAATAACATAACAAGTTTATAGAACTTGTATCATCAATTAGGTATTTGTCTTCTTATAAACATTAAAATATAAATATATAGAATTGGTAATACATCAAAATCAAAACATCATATGGGAAGTGACAACAATTTTATTATTATTCACTTTTAAAAAATTCCATATTAAATCTTTTTAGTTTTATTTTCTCCGTTTTAAAAATTAAGTCACATTTTTAGGAATTTATGTCTCATTAATAAACTCTCTGGCCGATAAAAAAAATAGAATGAGTATTTTTTTTTGTAAGCTGCACATTTCTATTAAAATATAAGGACAAAATGTACAAAATTAACCCTGACCAGAGGAGGTATCAAGAGGTGAAGCCACCACCCAAGCCTCTCAAAAACTGAGGGTCGTCTATAAAAACCAAAGATGAAATTGTTCATGACTGTAAAACTAGCTGAGTACCGAGTCTTAGACAACATAACAGACATAGAGATAATTACAGGGTTCAAATTTAAAAACAGACAGAGACATAGACAGACTTGACAACTATTGCATAAAAACCTGAAACGATAAGTCGTTTCTGCAGATGATGAGAGCATTCTTCAGGATGAGGGATTTTCCTCGATGATGGGGAACACTCATCGTTCTTCCTGCAAAGGGCTGGACATGTTGGTAGCGGCCTCAGGAGCAGGTTGAGGCGATTGTTGTTGTTGTTCTGGCTTCTGGCCTATCGTCTTCTTCAAACATTTGAAGAGCGGCTCCACCGTGGAAGGGATGGGGAAAGACGGTGCCTGTGGAGTCGCAATTATGCAACCTGTCTCACTCCCACTGCCACCTCCCCCACAACCAACATGCACAACCCCGCCTGTTGCACTTCCACTGTCACCTCCTCCTAGTCCACTGCTACCTCCTCCCAGTCCACCATGCCCAGTGACACCAACCGTGCCCTTCTATGTGAATGTATTATGATCCAGGGCCATGAGCTGAGAGTCGATTTCGGCCATTCTGGTTTTCATGGCGAGGACAAAGTCACGGGTATCAGACTAATTGCTGAGCATGTCCTCGACTAGATTACATAACATATTTTTAACGAGCCAATAGTGATTTACATGGCTTCCTCCCTGACCAGAAGCTAGCTTCTGGTTGAGGAGCCTTTCCTCCCAGTCTTCAACGAGGATGCAAACCTGTGGAGAGATATGGTTTTCATAGTCTTCAATGACTTGTAGGATGCATCCACGCTGACCTTTGCCCCTGCCCAAGCTAGCTCAACGCAACTTTTCCCTCTGTCTCGACATGATAACCAGGATGAACCTCGCCTAACTAAAACTTGGAGTTGAGTAGTGCAGAGAAACCCCAGACAAACAAAGGCGCCACCTTGAGGTGGAGGCCAAACTTCCAAACATTCAGAAAACCCAGAATTGCCCAGAGTTGAGCGTAACTCAGTAAGGATGGTGAAATAATTCTCCACGGTGCACATATCCTCCGTCTGCCCTTCCAAAGTACCCGTGCGCATTGAATAACCCTGTGAAGACATGAAAGCTAGGATGAGTATAGGGTGTCGCCAACCCTCATCACAGGAGCCAAAGAGACATGCAGTTTATCTCCCATGTGCGAGGAGCATCGAAGGATCTAGGAGCTTATGATGTCCTGGTTGATGGACGTGCTCGGCACATGCTGCTCGCCACACGGCGGGTGCATAGGACGAGGCGCGACGCGCCGATGAGCGTCTGTGCTGTCACCCGCTTTTGGGGGAATGAGTAAAATTTTAAAAAAGTATAAAACTTATTTTAAATTAAAAAAATAAATAAATTGTATTTTATTATCATTAGAAAACTTTATAAAAAATTTTAATATGGAATTCAACTAAATCTAAATCAAAGCACTTTTACTTGCAAATTAAAAGTATAGTCCATGTTTAGTATAGACTAATAACTGCATGAAAAATAATCTGCCAAAATCACAAAACCTGAGCTTACAATCAATACCATTTTACAGTCACGTAAGTCTCCTCAATTTTATCAAAAATAATTTTCCAGCCTATAGAATTTTGAAGTATTAGGTTCAAATTAAAGTGCCAAAATACGTTAAATGCAACAAGAAAACATAACTATTTACAAAAACCATAATTCTAGTCAATTTATGCTTAAACTCTACTTCATAACCTGAAACGTGACCACCACTAATATAAACCCCAACAGTATTTATTGATTAAGTAAGTGGAACAAATGATGTAAATGCACATAGATACAAGTAATTGAAATTAAATTTAATAGTAATTGCTTGCTTACCTCCTTGAATATATTTTCCAATCACCATTTGCCAAAAACATGCAAGAATTTCCATTCAAGGGAATCTCCTCCTCCTACCTCGCACATGGAAGGCTAATTATGATTATGATTAAGTATTACTACCCCCTCCATATAGAATAACAATAATATTGGACATTATTGCGATACAACATGTGAAAATCAGAGGCACAACAAAATCTATTAGTGTATCTTTTTATCTATATAAGCAACAAATAAATATGAAACAAGAATGAGAAACATCTACATGAAGGTTTGGTCTTCTTTATTCTTCAAATATTACAAGTGAACTCCTCTCCACATATGCTTCACAACTTTATATCAACATAAGAATACAATTCTCAACATACGCCAAAAGGATCTCCTTTACCTTTATTATATACCAATAGGTAAGGAAGAATTACATACCACAATACATGTGGGATAAATGATTTTCCACCTCTTTATATAATAAATGGTAATAGGAGAATATTTCTCTACGATGCATGTGGGTTAACTTCTTTTACATAAGGCTGGAATTATGTACGTCTTCCAATGCTAGATAACATATCTAACAATATCATACTAGACATCATTGCACATCTAATATTAAAATTACAACCTCCAACAGCCCCCCTTAATAATGAATGGGAGAACAACACATAAATGGAGGAAGATGGCATTACATTATTTTTCCCCTTGATGACAACTTCCTATATTCCCAATAGACTTTAAAGATACACGAACTTTGCTTTTGTCATGGATTTTGTGAAGATATCAGTTGCTTGGTTTTTTGTGGGACTATACTCCAAACAAACAACACCATCCACAACAAGATCTTGAATGTAATGAGTATCCAATTTAATGTGTTTAGTATGGGAGTGAAACATTTAATCATACACAAGCTAGATTCCACTATGATTATCACATCTTAATTCGGCAGGATACTTCTGAACCAGTCCAAGCTCTATAAGAACATGTTGGATCCACATTGCTTCTTCAATTGCCTTGTACTCTACTTCATAAGAAGAAAGAGAAAGAGTTCTCAAATTCTTACTGGACCATGAAATAGGACTTGAACCAAGCTACAAGATGCACCCTGTAGTAGACATTCTCTCTAAATCATCTCTTACCCAATCATAATATGTACCCAAGAGTTCTCATCTCTTACCCAAGAGTTCTCAAATTCTTACTGGACCATGAAATAGGACTTGAATCAAGCTACAAGATGCACCCTGTAGTAGACATTCTCTCTAAATCATCTCTTACCCAATCATAATCTGTATAACCAAGAAGTGAAACTATAACCATGCTAGAATATTAAACACCACAATGGACTATCCCCTGTAAATATCTGAGAATCATATCTATCGATTCCTAATGAATTTCATGAGGCATTTGAATAAAAATCAAAACCATGCTACTTGCAAATGAGAGATTTTCTCTATTGTGTCAAATATATCAAACTCCCCACAAGTTGATGATATAAAGTCGCATCAACAAGAGGGTTGTCACAATTAATAGTTAACTTTACACAAGAATAGAATGGCGTAGGTGAAAGCTCACAATCATTGATATGAAACTAAGCAAGTAAATATGTTTCATACTTAGGATGAGAAAGAATATACCATCATCCATATGCCAAAATTTGTAGACCCAAAAAATAATGTAGGAGGCCTCAGTCGTTCATTTCAAATTGCCTTTTATGATTATTCTTCATTTCCTGTATCAGTGTAAGCAAGATGTCAGTAAAGACAAGATCGGCCACATAAAGCACCTCAATGAGGAAATCATCATCATGGTTCTTAACATACATATTTGGATCAGATATACACTGCTTAAAACCATTCTTTAGGAAATGAACATAAATTTTCTCATACTAAGTTCTATGTGCATATTTAAGACCATATAAAGACTTGTTCAATTTGCATACTAAACAAAAAGTGTCAACAAAAATAAAACTACGTAGTTGTTCATATAAATGTCTTCAAGAAAATCAACATTAAAAAACACACTCTTGACATACATTTGGTGTATTTTCCATTGATAAGATGCAACAAGAGAAATAATAGTTCTTTTTGTGTTCATTTTAACAAATGGAGCAAAATTTTTAGTACAGTCAATACCTTCATTTGAGAGAATCCTTTTGCTACTAACCAAGCTTTATGTTTTTCAATCTGTCCATTTGCAGTAAAATTTGTTTTATATATCAATCTACATTAACTAAATCCTTTCAAGGAGGAAGAGGTAAAGACTTCATGTCTTGTTTTTCATAAAATAGTCATACTCAACAGATATTGCTTTCTCCCATTCAGGTTTATCTTTAGCATGAACATAGGTAGAGGGATCATCGGTGGCCAATACTTTAGTCATAAGAGAATAGTTATATCTAGTGTGACGAGTATTGAAAGGAATACCAATCTTAGAACCTTCAGATTGAAGAGTTTTCTAGGACCAAACAAGAAGAGGAGTAGTGGTAGGAACCACACTAGTATCTTCGGGACATTCTAGAGGATCACTTGAAGAAGAAGGTGAACTAGGATCAAGGGTAGGCACAAAAGTAGAACAAGGGGTAACAAATATAGGAGCCATAGAAGATGAATGCAAATTCAAGTTAACATGAGGTTCATCAGACTCAAGAGGAGGAGAAATACCATTTAATTGAACATCTTTCCCGATGATAACATATTGGGTAGATGGATTAAATAGCCTGTACGCTTTGGAATCATCAAAATAACCAATGCAGATACATTTTTGAGATTTGGGTTCAAACTTTTTTTCGTTTTTCATTCGAAATACATGCCCAACATTCACTACCAAATATCTTAAATTTACTAATATCATAGTTTTTTGCATTCCATTTTCTTCAAGAGTAACCTGCAAAACTACTTTATTAGGGACTCTATTCAAGGTATAGTTAGCATGACAAATAGATTCAGCCCAAAAGCGTTTATATAATCCTTAGAATAAAACATGCATCTAGCCTTTTCAACCAAAGTTTTATTCTTTCTTTTATCTACCCCGTTTCGTTGAGGTGTATAAGGAATAATATTTTGATGTTGAATACCATGCTTGGATAAATATGCATTAAATTTATTTTTAGTGAATTCCCCCACATTATCAGTTCTTAAAGTCTTAATATTTTTTCTAGATTATTTTTCAACCATAGATTTAAAATCTTGAAAGATACCAAAGGTTTCACTTTTATGCTTAAAAAAATAAACCCAATATTTGTGACTAAAGCCATCAATAAGAGAAAGAAAATATATTGCAAGAGACAAGAAGGAGTTTCAAGAGGACTACAAATATCACTATGGATTAGTTGCAATGGTTGTTAACACACCAAGATTTACATTTTTCAAACATTTCTTTATGATATTTACCAATAACATGACCTTCACAAACACCTTTACTGGAAGAAATTGCGTAATTTTCTTATGCATTGTCAATTTATGGAATATCTTAATTTCTCAAAAAAAAGGAATTTTGTAATGAATTGTACTTATTCCTCGGTTGTTTAGGATTCTCCTGAACCTTTTTTTAATACAAAATCAATTAATCATTTATGTTAACAATTTAAAAAAATAATAATAATTTAGAATTAGTTTAATTTCATATTATATATTTTAAAAATTAATATATTTTAAAAAACAATTTAATAAATTGATTTTAAAGAAATTAAAATATAACTTCAAATTTTACTTATTCCATATTGTGATTGGTAAAAAAGGTTATTAATCTAACATAAATATATTTTTAAAATTAAGAATAAATTATAAATTTTAATCTACTTTTATAAAATTACCATGTAGCAACCGTTACATGTCATTGTTAACTTTGTTAAGAAATAAGCACATGTATCCAATTCAATATATTTTTATTTTATTGTTTTTATAAGCAGTTTGATGTGACAAAATAAAAAGAATTCTATTCTTCGTATTAGTCTTATTAGTACTTTTCATTTGCTTTGATTTAGTATTAGTTGAAGTTCATACTAGAAAGTTTTATAAAGTTTTTCAATGTTCATAAAATAAAATTTGTTAAAAATTAAAATTAATTTTTTTTTTTAAATTTGAGTCATTTTATTTTTTTACTTGGTAAAGAGGGTATCAATGGATATGGGATATAAATCCATTGTAGTTTAATAGTTCAAATTAAAAATATTTAATATGGATTTTTCTAAGAGTGTTTGATGGCAACTTTTACATGCCACTGACGGAAAAAAAAATGTTGTCACTTTTCATATGATGCTTTGATTTGATGTGATTATTTTTTTAATTTAATTTAATTTATTATTATTATTATTATTAATATTTTAATGTTTGTATGAGAACAAATACTTAATTGATGTGATATGTTCTATAAACTTGTTATGTTCTTACGGTTTCTCCTTACTTTCTCAACTTCTAAATTCAACACGTAACATTTTTTTCCATGAAAAAAAACCATACTTTCTATTCAAGTAGAAGAGAAAATACATTCTTCAAGTGGATGGACACAACATAAAAAGATCAAAATGATCCCCTTGATAACTATAGGATCTAAAAACTCTAGCCTATATGAGAATAGTCATTCACCATCAAAGAATACAACTAGAAATAAAAACCATCATAAGCACCATGCATGCACAAAAAATACACAAATTGTATGCAAATGCCCTATGATAGGCATAAGTCCTATGGGAAATCAAACTTCCCTCTCGAAAGTCATCTACATATAATTTTTCTACATTAAAAAAATAACATGTTTTGAATGTGAATCTGCCACAACATTGTGTTGTCGATACATACGAGAGAAGGACATTTCTTGAAAATGGACATTGATATCTCCAAGTTGAAAGGCCGAATGTTGTAGAACAATGAATTGTACCCGTACTCCCCCCTTCATCCATCGAATGGTTATCAACAAATCCTTGAAGACTTGGATATACACTATCCCCAGCTCCAAGGTGAGCTTCATGGCCTAGAACAATGCAGTGAGCTTCACCTAATTGTTAGGTTTTGTCCCTTGATCCCCTTTATCTACAAAATAATGTGCATCCAAGTAGAATACCATAAAACTAATACCACTCCTACACTCATGTCCTTGACTTGCTCCATCAAAGAATCACAACGAAGTATTCTTATTAATTCCCAAATTACCAACACAATGCATAGGATGAGGAATCTACACAAGAGAATATTTCTTTAAAAGAGCACGGATCTGGGCCAAGGTCTTAAAGGTAGGATCTTGTTGGCCATAAAAGGTTGTAGGGTTTCATGCCAATCACACCCCCCATCTAGTCAAGTATGGGAGGGCTAAAAAAAATTTAGATCCTGCTGAAAGAAGAAGTCTACACAACACTCCAAAAAATTACATTTAACCCATAATGCCTATAAATTCAAATGTTCCTCAATTTATATCCACACCTGCTTCCTATAGGAATACTGGTGAAATAGGTGGACATTAGTCTCTTCTTCCACTATGCATAATAGACATATTCTCGACCTCTAATTTCCCCTCCTTTCTATCATATCCCAAGTCATCACTATTTTACACAAGATCAAACATAATAATAGAGTGCTTTTTGGAGGCATAAGGACCTTCCACAACTTCTTCCATCACTAGTAAATGTCCCCACCCCCCTCCTCAATAACTTCATAGTATCTAAGTTTCATTGAGTAATGCCCCCTAGAACAATTGAAAACCCAAATGAGTTCAACCTCCTCCTCAATTTGAATGTGAGCCCTTCTCAGCTTTAGAACAAATCTATCCAAAGAGGATCCCATATGCCTGGTAGTCTAAGAACCTAATACCTATACCAACCATGATTCCAAAGGTTAGTGGTTGCAGGATTTGCAAATCAATATAAAGTGCATAGTATTATTTCTTGTATATGGACAACCAATTTAACAAGAAGTTGAATCCTTGACCCACAACACATAATGGTGTCAACTCCCATTCCAACTTGGGTCCTCGATTCAATTCTCCAAGTAATAAATCACCCAATCACTGAGAATGCTTGTTGAAGGGATTTTCCACTAGTTAATTTGAACATAATTTTAGTCCTTTTGATCTAGTATAGAATGGTGCCTAAAGAAATGTATTTCTTAATCAATATCTTTCCCTGAAGAGTGTCTCTGGTTAAAAATTTGCATGAAAACTTGGTTTCCAGAACTTGGTTAAAATGTAAAATATTCTTAATTCCCCATCCTCCCAGAGCCTTAGGAGTGGAAATGTCCTTCCATATTTATAGATGGGAGCCTTGATAATCATTCCTACCTTTCCACAAGAAATTGAAACAAACATGACGACTTATGTTTAGAGTGCCTTGGGAATATGATCCATCAAGTGCTAGTATATAAGAATAACCTCCAAATTAGACCTGAAAATAACCATATTCCCCTCACAAGAGATTCATCGATTACACCAACAATTTACCCTCTTCTCAATTTTCACAATATGCCATGACCACTCAGTGTTTCCATACCGGTTCAGTTTAAGTACATAGTCAAAACATTTAAAACCTTGTTCCAAATTATGCAAAATAAAGGAAAAACTCTCTCCTAGTCATGTCGAGTCCTATTTATCAACTCAATCATGCAATATAAAGATGACTTACCAACATTGATCTCAATGCTTGAATCCTACCAAAAATTATCAATGGTTTCTTAAAGTGTTTTCCCTCCCCCCTCTACAAAACAAAACAAAAGAATGCCATCCACGAACAACAAATATGTTAATTTCTCGTGACCTCCAAATGAAATACGGTGAAGTGATCTCATTTTTTGGCAACATGTATCACTTGATGAATCCCTTCCACAACAAGAATAAATAGATATAGGGACAAAGGGGACCCCTATCATTGTCCCTAATTAGGCTTGAATAAATCTAACCCCAATTCGTTTATTAATACAACAAATGAGGAGGACATATCACAACTCATGATCAATCTAACAAAATACAAACCGAACCTTACTTGCAGCAAAAAAAGTATGGAGTAGAACCAACATTAGAGGAAATTTGGGGTCTAAAATGGGCCTTATAAGAAAACGTGCTGACAATAAATTTTGTGAGTTGGAATTCAAGAACCAATAGAATTTCAATAAAATGAGTCAACCATAATGGTTGAATTGACATATTTGTCACAAAAGAAAACTACTTTTTTTGTTCGTATTTTCGACATATCTCCCTGTGTTTTTACTCAAATTTCAAGCGGGAGAGCTCGTTGGATGCGGAATTTAATTCTGCATCCAACAAGTACCTACACTGTATACTTTTGACGGTCCTCACTACCCCAAAAACAAGAAATACCTGAAAAAATGTGATGATGACATCATCATCACATTTTTTTAGGTATTTCTTTTTTTTGGGGTAGCAAGGTCCATGAAAAGTATGCAGTGTGGGTACTCGTTGGATGCGGAATTCAATTCCACATCCAAAAAGATCTTCCACTCAGAATTTGAGTAAAAACACAAGGAGATATGTTGAAAATATGAACACAAAAGTAGTTTTTTTCATTCTTCCTCCAAAATTAATAACTATTATTTTATTATTTTAACTCTTATTTTATTATTTTCCTTAGGAGGTCCATTTTAGGCCTCAAATTTCCTCTAATGAGAGAATTTATCATAAGCTTTGGATAGGTCTAATTTGATAACTCTAGCAGGAATGTTGGCTCTCTTTATCAAATGAATGCCTTCCTGAGTCAAGCCAATAGCCTCGTGAATTAATCTCCATGCAAGAAATCCAATTTGCTCTGCCAAAACCAGCTCCAAGAGAATTGCAATGGCGTTAGGTGGACCATGATCACCTTGGAAATGATCTTATATATGATTACATAGGGAATTGAAGTAAAAAATCATCAAACGACTATTACCTATCCAACTTCAAGATTAAAGCCATAAAAATGGCATTGAGACCCTAGGGAATCCAATTGGAAAGTTTGACCTCCTCCACCACCTTTACTAAGTCATCAAATTCTATTTCAAAAAATCCCATAAAATTCTCGACAGTCCATCCATCCAAGACAAGAGCCTTATCCTTATGGAAATATGCAAGTGCTTCTTAGAGTTATTCTAATGTCATAGGATGAAAAATGTCCTTATTGACATCCTCCTTAATCAATCTAGGAAAATGAGCTACCATGCCGAAAACCACCTCCAAATTTGGACGAGAAGTCTTAGTAAAAATTGATTTGAAATGGACGTATACCACCAAGCCATCCAGATCATCAAAATCTCTAATGGAATTCCCTTCACCATCAATTAATTCCTAGAATTTGAATATCTATGAAATTTAGCAAAGTTATGGAAAAATTTAGTGTTTTGATCACCCGAGCCAATCCAAAGAGCCCGACTTTTTAATCTCCATTCCACCTCTTTCTCCTACAACAACTTGTCAATTTTTAATTTGAGCCCAACAATATAATAATGTTCTCTTACTTCAAAATAACCATCTCGATGAGTAGTAAAAAATAATTCATTCTCCTCTTTGACAACAATAAGTTGTCCATCCCTTTTTATATGTTGCTCTCTACTCCATTCCATCACCTTCTCCTTAACTACGAAAATATTCTTTAGGAATTGAATACCAACACTAATTGCTGTATCCGCCTCCAAATGCTTCCAATATTGCTTAACAATCCATTGCATTTCATTTTCCAATGACCATAATGCATTATACCTAAATGAGGTGTCCAGTTTATTCTCATTGACCCCAATCTCCAAGAAAATGGGAAAGTGATCAAAGAAGCATCTACTGCCAACCCAAACCTTAACCTATCCACCTCTTGGAAGATATTGCAATGGAATAAAAATATGTCATGATTTTTGTTGGATTTATCTTATTATTGAGAGGGGGTTTGAATTACTAATAGCACATATATGTATATTTTTAACTTAAGCAGTTTTTCACCAATTAAAACTTTTCAACATCAACAAGAACAATCAGAACAATGCACAAGTACTTAAGAATATTTTCATATCTATAAATATATAAGTATAATTACATAAGTGGGAGACTTCAATTTCCAAACATGATCACCCACTCATTTCAGGAGTTGACCTGATCCCCAAGTACAATCTGTGGGCTACTGGCACTGACCTAGAACAACTTTAATCCACATGAGGACTGACTCACAATCTTCAAGCACCGACCTAGATAGATATCTGTAAGACTGTGCAAACTGTGACTTGTGGCTTCAAGCTCTGACCTGTGGATAAATGCGCTCTCCGATTGTGGAAGCACCAACTTTCGTTTGTGTTCTCTAACACCCACTAGAAGTAGGCTATGACCTCCTGGGTTTTATCTGCACTGAAATAAATGATTCCTACAAAACCCTAATTATATTTACCATCTGCAATTGGAAGGAGGCTCCAACCCCCTGTGTTTTATCTGCACCAACAGAAAGGATGCTAGAACACCCCAATTATATTTACTAGTTGCAACTGGAAGGAGACTTTGATCCTCTACATTTTATCTGCACCAACAGAAAGGATGCTACAACACCCTAATTGTATTCTCCAGCATCGACTGGAAGGAGGATGAAACCCCCTGCTCCTTTCCCCATCCTACCTCCCCGATATGAAATAAGTTTGTATTAAAAAAATTACAAATAGAGAAATACCTTATCCTTGTGAATGCCTTCACAATCCGCAACTCCTGTAATCAATTTGATATGCATTTGAACAAATAGTTGCCCAAAACACAATGTGTGATAATTACTGTGATTTGCCTCTCTTCTGCTGATCTGTATTCTGCGTCTGAATTGAGTTTCTAGCTCAATCACACTTATTGTTCTGCAGTCTGCGTCTTTTACTGAGCAAGAACATCGCATATCCATAATACATGTATCATTTTCTTCTAAAGTACTTATTCGTTGTTCATCACTATCTGATTTCTGCAGTTTAGCTCTACTGCATAAAGATACTTATTGCATGAAATGAGCCATTGATACCCCAAAGAAAATTTCAAAGCTTGTTCAAACAATTATCTCAGATATTCACTATTTTCAAGCTTACTTCACCACATCCATCTCTAGAATATTTATAGTTTACTTGGACCAACAGATGCTTCCACTTGGTGAAGTTCCTTAGCATTGAATAACGCCCCACTATATTGCATTTTCAACAAGTTAGGATTTGCATCAGCATGCCACTTACTGCAATTTACCTTTGTGTGTTTTATGACGTAAATATGCCAACATCCTTGTGGGACTTTTGCATACATCAGTTCAAAACTTATATTTACCTTTACAAGTCTTCATACCACATATCATTTTTTTGTGGGACTTTCACACACAAGTTTTTATCTCTCTCTATTAGATAGTCTCACAAATGGTGTTTGCGCATGTATGCCATTTCCAACATTCTTGTTTATGTATAATTATGTGCACATTTGTGACCAATATCATGGTGGGATATTTGCATTTATGTGACTTCCACATTCTTCTATATGTATTTCTTCAAGCTGGCCATGTGTGAGGAAGTCTTCAGCTTCTTCTGATGTTCTTTTAGCAATGCCCTTGACATTTAATTCAATGTCTTTGACACCAGTTTCTTAACATTTGATTCTTTGACATTTGATATTCTATCATTTGATTCTTTCGTTTGATACTTTGAAATCAATGACAATCTATGTTCAACAATATCCCCCTTTGTCATTGATGTCAACATTGCCTTGAATGAAAACACTTGTATCAAAATCCCCTTGAAGGTGAGCTTTGGTTTTGTGTGTTAAGAAATTTTTCTACAAGCATGCTTTTACATTCATCTGGCTTCATCATTTTTTCATTGCTCCCCCTATCATTTGGATCTTCCTCTTTCTATTTATCTCCCTGTTGACACAAACCCAGCCAACAAAACTAGTCTACAAGGGTTCCCACTCTATCGACACCCCAAACCACTGCAATCTCCCTAAGCACCGGCTCAGACAGGTTTTACCCCGTCCGGAAACACCCGCAGATCGGATGAGGTCTCACCCGAGATGTTCGAGGGAGAGATGACCGAGCCAAGATTTCGCAGAATAGGAGAGCACTATGTGCATCAACTTATCCACTTACCACAAAATTGGCATATCTAATTACTCACTTAAGCATTATAAGAATCGTTCATCACTATTCTTTAACAGATCACATCATCCAATCACAACTGCAGTAAGCATACTGATGCGCAAACAGATCCAACAAAACAACATCAGTTAAAACAAGGAAACATTGCATCATAGATCCATGTCGCAGATTCACGTAACATTCATCATTGAGTCGTAGAAAATAGAAAAAAATTAAAACAAAAAAGAACATAGAGATTCAGATCAACTTCCATCTTGTCATATTACTTCCACACAAAATCACAGTTTATAAATCGACAAATCTCAGTTCAGATACTCAAATATATTCTTGACTAAAGTTCTCTCGATGATCTCCAACTTGATCAAGATATTCAACACTTACAATTCAACATCTACTTATAGGCTTGCGCCTTTACATTCATGATCCACTTGGATGACTTCCTAACTAACTCTTAACTGATTTTACAAAATAATGACCAAAATCCGTAAAATATGGTCCAAAACTACAAAAGATGACACAAAATATGTAAAGTATTCTATTCTCTGCTTTGCACGACATCTTCCACTTGCGCTGTGTCTTTTAGCTTACGCAACATCCGTGATGTTGCAAAACTCACTTATCCAAAACCACTTGCCAACAGGCCCCCAACACAATCTTGTGGCTTGCCCTCGAGCCACACTAGCTGGACATGGTGTACTAAATAATCTTTTTCTTGAAATATTCATATTGCTGAGTAATCTCCTTAACCTGGACTTTGACTCGCTCAACAATATCTTGGCTTGCTGTCAGATCATGTGTGACTGGGTGCTCGACCATATTCTCAGCGATCACCTTTTTACCTTATTCTACAGCCTGTAACATCATAACTTCCTTACTAGAAAGCTACACGCCGATATCCTGGAACTCATCCAACTTTTCAGTGCTCTTTCGATGATGCTCTTGGGCTTTCCCAACGCGTTGCTGCAACTCCTTTAGCTCTACATATTGCATTACGTGAACCATTGGTGGCATCGTTCTCAATGACGTCTTCAGTGCCGCTAGCTGTCCTTATGCTTCCTGCAACTGTGTGGTCAGTTGCGCCAATTGCTTATCCTACATTACGTTTCCCCAAAACTGTGTAGTTGCATCCATCATCTTCTTTGCCTCTTTCTCCAACTCATCGAGCTGTGTTTCCAAGTCTTCTATAGCGCTATTCCATGTGCCTATCTACTCTGATGGCTTAGACAGGTGCAACATGGCCTCTGAAATGATGTTCTCGCTCTGCAATTGTGCAATAACACCCCCAAGTCGCTGTGATTTGGCCACCACATCCAACTCGGCTATACTTTCCAAGACGTGATGACATGCATCCACAACTATTGCTTCTAACTTGACTCTACTATCAAATAGGAGTGCCTTCTCAACAACAAGGAGATCTTGTTCTTTCTTTAGCTCTGTGATCTCTTCTGCACTCTTTTTCCTGAACTCCTCTTGTGATTTCTTCAGCACTTCGATTTCCTATGATTTTTCTTGTAGCAACTTCTCCTTTGCTTGCTGCAACTCCTCAACTTCTTGTTGTGTTT
Organism: Pseudotsuga menziesii; assembly: GCA_001517045.1. Lineage (NCBI taxonomy): Eukaryota > Viridiplantae > Streptophyta > Pinopsida > Pinales > Pinaceae > Pseudotsuga > Pseudotsuga menziesii. The sequence continues at coordinate 50,893 of LPNX011005626.1, read as the reverse complement.
TTTCCTCTTTCTCTTGCGACCGCAAGTACTAATCGCTGATTTCCTTCTATCTGTCTGCCAACTCCTGGTTGGAAACACGTTGCATGTGTACCAACGTCTGTGTGGATAACATGTTGATATCCAATGATATGTCATGCAACTATTGCAGGGAGGTATTCAAGTCCTCTTTTCCAACGTCAATCATAGTCGGGGTAATTTGAACATTCCTAACCCGTGCCTCAGTGCTGATTGACACAAACTCCTGCACAGTCATGCTTTCTAGGGATTTCTTCAAGACAACATCATATATTGAATCAAGCTTCGTTCTTACCTTTGCAAATCCATATTGTGCTGATTTTTTGATTTATTTTGCTACCACATTGGTGGCATCATTAACGACCTTAACGATCCGGCTCAACTGTGCCTCCATTGCTGACACGATGTTACAACTCGCACCCTACTCCATGCGCCTCTTTGTTCTTAGTTCATTGAATATACGCTCTGATTCCGGGTTAGTGGGTGTCTCTATCGAGGATTCTTCAACAGATTCATGGTGACTCTGCTGGTCATCTTTCTGCATGGGATCATCAGGTGCTTCCGTCGGGGGTCCCATCAAGAATTCTTCTAGATTGACTGGTTCTCGCCATTCCATAGGCCAATCATTAATCATTGCCTCCAGCTCTGCATCAGAAACCTTGTACCACATCGACAACCATTGCTTGTTTGAGTCACGCTGCTCTTAGACGTGAATAACATGTGGTCCAATTGCGAATCGCGCAATCCTTTGACTTTGATGCAGATTCCTCAGATAATTTTGGAATTTTCACCGCTGCCTCCTGCAGCACTTCCCAATAGATCCAAAATTGAATCGCACAATCTGTCAATATTTCTGCTTCTTTTACCCACCATAGATTTTGATATCGTGCACCCTTTCATACCTCTATTGATTTGACATCCATGCCTTGGTAGTCATCTGGTTCCATCCAATCCACTAGTGTGATCAAGATGATAAGCCTGAATGGTCTTTCACCTGCCTACACTGCTACTGCGTCCTCTACCAACTGGTTCATGAGAAAAAGTGACCAGTTCATTTGTACGCCTTGTGCAGGTAGCTCAACACATCCAACCACCCCTGAATTACATTGGATGGGGTGGTTCCTCCTAACCACTTTACTGACCAAAATCCTTATGCCAATACGTACCGTGTGGTCATTGATATTGTCAATGCAGTATACCCTCCTGTCGCGCTCTAAAGCATAATGCTTCTTTAATGTCGTTGCCAAATTCTTGTCATTTTTTTTCCTCAAAAGTATTGCAAGGGGTCTGGCCCATCCTTGGGAAGCCCCATTATTTCTAAAATTAACCCACCGTGACTTCAACTGGATTATCCAACCATAAAAATCCTCCATGGAAGCATGCCAAAAGTTGCTTCACACACACATTGACGATCCGACTGGCATACTGTAAAATTCTTCCATGATGGTTACTGCTCTGATTGGTGAATCCCCTTCACTTGAAATTTCTATTGTGACTGGGTCACTCTGCATGTCGCACCAATGCCCTACGAGACTCAACAGTCACTCGACCTCACGACACTTAGCAATGCGCTCAACTCACTCAGATTCACTTGGAAACTCGCTCTATAGCTCTGCAACTTCGATCAAGCTCTTCACAATGGTGTCTTTTGACTGCATCGAGCCCTTTCTTATCGCATCAATTCGATCCATACTCATCATTACCAAATCAATTCCACTCATCATGATCAAATCCTTCATTAACAACCCAAATCTACTAGTGATTCTATCAATCCAATAGTCGGATCGACCATAAATGCGTGTCGCTTCAACAAGCGTCATCGATTAACTGTTTCTAATTGTATGCATTTATTGCTCATTGGAATCTGTGCGTAGCCCTGCGACTGTTGCAACATGAGCTCCTAACTGTGCTACTGACTCCTACTCCTGCACAACCTCTTCCTCCTGGCACCCCCTCCTTCTTTCTATCCATCCTTCCTACTTTTTTTTAAAAATGCGTAGTGCCTCAAGCATTGCATGATTATAGGCCCATCCTATAGGGATTCATCCTTTTGCCATTCATGAGCTTTGGCAACATCACTCCATCTAACTGCTGTATTTGAACTACACCTCCTGAAGTAATGGAATGAACAAGATATGGAACTAACCAATGCATCTTTAACTTACCTGGATGCTTCAAGAACTTGTTGTCGCACAAAAACACCAAGTTGCCTTGCTGAAACTATTTGTTCTTTATGTGGCGATCATGCCAAGCCTTCTATCGATCCTTCTCAACACGCTGGTGGAAAACTCTAATAAAGCAGTCCTCCTTGACCTATACCAACTACTCCACACGCTCATCTAGCATTGCTTCATCGTCCATGCCCATCGCTACTGCAATGTGCAGACTCAGAACAATGTACTCTATAGGCATGACTGCCTCTTTCCCATACACCAACTTGAATGGTGTTTGTCCCGTCAATCTCTTGCAAGTGGTGTGATATGCCCACAAGACTGCTGGAATATTCAATTCCTAGTCATCGCGATTTTCATTGCATACCTTTGTAAGCGCATGCTCCAATATTTTGTTGAATGCCTCCATTGTCCCATTCTCCTGTGGATGATATGGGGTACTCTTTTTATGTTGTATCTGTAGCTCCTCCGTCAGCGCGTTTACTGTGCGATTGATGAAGTGGCTTCCCTGGTCTCTCATCAATATCCTTGGACTTCCAAACCGAGTAACAATGTTATGAAATAGGAACCTCGCTGTTGTCGTAGCAGTGCAATCCACGATTGGTGCAGCCTCGACCCACCTCGTCAAATAGTTGGTTGCTGTAATTATGTACCATACACGAGTTCTCTTGCCAGGTGGGTTGATTGGTCCCACAAAGTCCATGACCCATTTATCAAATGGCTACGATATTACCTGAGGTACCAGCAACATCTCATCCCTTCTTGATGGCTTTCCAATTCATTGGCAGACGTCGCAAGTCTGCTCATAATACATCGCATCATTATGAAGAGTGGGTCACTAAATAACTGTGTGAAGTACCTTCCTTACAGTAGCTCGACCTTCGTAGTTTCCACCGACAACTCTCACATGTGATTCTGCCATAATTTGCCCTCATTCATGCGGTAGGACACATCGCCGCAAAATCTCATCTAGTCCTAGCTTATATTGTTGTCCATCAATCAACTGGAATTCCAAAGCCTTAACTACCAACTGCTTCTTCTGACTTGTAGTGAAATCCTCTGGTGCGATTCCCATGGCCAAAAACTGAATTATTTGATCATAATAGTCATTTTCCATGTTGACTCTGAACAACTACTTTCTAGTAATCTGTCTTCAATATTTGTGGGCTCCTCACCTCTCTCAATTCAGGATAAATGATCAAGGTCAACATTCAAGCGACCCGACTTCACAATTATCTCAAAATCAAACTCCTGGAAGAGAAGTAGCCAGTGACATATCTTCCCCCCAACACAGGATTATTGACTAAGTATTTCAAAGAAGAGTGGCCTGTAAAAATCTTGAAATGACCTCCTAATATGTAATTCCTAAACTTCTATAGTGCATATACCATTGCTAGACCTTCTCTCTCTGTGGTCATATAGTTTTTCTCTACAAAGGACAACTTTCGACTAGCAAAAGAAATCAGTTGATCTATATATCCTTCTCTTGGTTGTGCGAGAACCACTCCCAGCACAACAGATGATGCATCCACACGAACATGGAAATCCTTGTCCCTATCCGAAAAAACTAATATCGGTGCAGAAGCCACTTTGGCCTTGAGTGTGTCGAAACTTCCTTGACACTATTGACTCCATACAAATGCTGCATCTTTCTTCAACAACTTTTCCATTCGTTCTGTGATCGCAACATACCCTCGTATGAACTTGTGATAATATCCTGTGTTCCCCAACATCACTCTGAGCATCTTTACATTCGTAGGCGGTGGTAAGCTCAAAATCAGCGCAATATTCGTAGGGTCAACCAACAGTCCTTGCTTGCAAACAATGTGACCTAGAAACATCCCAAATGGTGCATAGAAAATACACTTCTTTGAGTTCAGCGCGATCTGATGCTGTCGACATCGCTCTAGCGTCAGTCGCAAGTTCACCAGATGATCTCTAATCAAAACATATATTGTCCAGTCGTCCATGTAGACTTGCAGGAACTTCTGAATAAAATATTTGAAAGCAGTGACAACAACCCAAGAAAATATCATAGGTGTGTTCTTCAACCCAAAAGGCATCACAGTATACTGAAAACAACCCCATTTAGTAGCAAATGTTTTCTTGTGGTGATCCTCTTTTGCAATCCTGATCTGGTGATAGCCATAAAATCCATCTGTGAAAGAATACATTTCTTCACTGCCTACTCCTTCTAGAACTTCGTCAGTAAATGGTGTCAAGAATGGATCATGCATGCACACATCACTCAATTTTCTCAGATCAACACATATCCGAACTCCACCTGTTTTCTTGTCTTGGACCACCATATGACTGATCCATTCCAATTCTTCAACTGGTTCAATTATTCCAGCATCCAACATCCTATCAAGCTCAGCTTTGACCCTCTCTTTGTATCATGGATTCAAGCGATACGACCTCTTCCTTACTGGTTTCATGTCTGGCTTCAATGGAATCTTCATCTCCCCTAAATCGCCTAGTATCCCCTTCATCTCAGAAAACTTTGTAGGGAACAAATCTTGGAATTCATGCAACAGATCTGTGATTTTTGCCATTGTTTCTTCATCCCAGTAGTCCCCAACACTTGCAAACTTTGGGTTCTCTTATGTCTCGATGTTGACCTTCTTAATATTCAATGGTTGATTCATGGGATCTGTCGGTATATCCAGTACTGTGACATCTCAACTCCCTTATGTTTCTGGAAAACTGATATTCCGTAGATCATCATCATCCTTAGGGCCTCTAGTCACATTATGACATCCCATCATCGATTGCATGTGGTAGTGCGCATGTGGATCCACCAGATATGCAACCGGCACTACCATTAGAACAACATCGTGGATGATTTGTAGCGCATTGTGAACATATGGATTGGAATCCACAAAATTGAACGTGTGAGTAAAACAAACTGTGAACTCCTCCCAGGTAGTGATCTCTCTACGCAACTAATCTGACACATACCAAGATCGCGACATTTCATCAAATGTGTGGAAAAAGGCATGGACCCACTCATCCTTTGGTCGCGTTGACCACAAGGTATGACACTCGATCAAATGATCACTAGGACAGTTACTCCCTTCGTACTTCCTAGCGTGGTATACCTCCGCATCTCCAAATCAAACCGTAATCATTCTTCAACACTGCGACCATCCAGTGATTAACTTCTTATGGGTCGCCCACCAACGTGCTGGAGTAGCTTTCAATGCTTCCTCCAATGCTAGCAACCGCTGTGGTTCTAAGAAGTTATCTTCAAATTCCAAAAAGAACGCAAATAGCTCTGGTAATCCTTCATATATTGGTAACTCAATAGTGTTAGTCATGACACAACACAGTGACTGCGTAATGAGGCTGCACTTCCTTAGCGACACCTCAAGCAAGTAGTTCTGCCAATTTTCTAAAGCGTCATTCAAGTTAGAAGACGCGGAACTAACGCTGTGCCACCCAAGTTCTCCATCAACAGTTGGATGATGTAATATTCTGATATATTATATGCATGATCCCATCCTCTGAAAAATTCTTCCTTTACTGGCTCAATATATCTCCACCTTTCATTTGGATCCATTGGAGCGATGACTCTAATGTCTTTATTCTCAAAGGTCATCATCCACTTCTTAAAATTGATTACTGCCATACTATCATTGGCCCATCCAATACCTAGCAATGTGGGATAGGATACTCCACCATCAATGACTTCAATCACATTGAAATAAGCATAGGCCTTCATGCCCTTAACATCCACTACCAGGTGTGACACACGCCCGATTGGTTGTACCTTGGCTTGATTATCCAATCACAACTGCACCGGAGACTAGCCCAGTGTTGGTCTCCCCATATTCTACCATGTATGTTTTGTCAGAATGTTAACATCTGAGCCTAGATCCAGAATGACTGAATCTACCTCATAGTCCCCGATCCGAATGTTCATACACATCTCTTTTCCCATATTTTTTTATGCAAATAATTCATCGCGGAATCCTTTCGTCCCTTCACCGGTCGATGCAGCAGGTTCTCAATCTTGGCAAGAGCATCAGGATCTCTTGCCAGTGATAAGAAACTCTCAAAGAAGTTCTGTAAGGTACCATGTTATCGTGATGGTCCTTCTTCCAAAGAAGAATAAAAAGCAGTGGGCATTTCATAAATAGGTGACTTACCAGGATTCCGTCTGATCACATCGCGTGCTTCATAGAAGGTGTCCTTCTCGGCATCGATATCGAATTGCGCCTTCTTCTTCCTAGCCATGAGAATTTGTGGATGTGGGATATCTTCTCCAGTCATCGCACCTCCGCGAATGATGACAATGACATCTACATCCTTCGTTCTGGTTTCTTCTGAGATCATTGCGACTGTCAACCCTTGGTTCTGGTTCAGCAGTGGATTCATAGGTTGGTTAACGTTCTGAGTCGCATTCTGGTTCTGAATTGAAATTTGAATATGAGCCTGATTTTGCACTTGATTCTGGTTCAACAACTGGTTATGATGCTGTAATTGGTTCTGGTTCTGCAACTAATTTTGATTCCACAATTCATTCTGATTCTGCAATTGAGGAACATTTCCTTCCTTCCACATGATCAGTTGTGGACGGTTCTCAACTATGTGATCAATTGCGGTACAATACGTACACGAACACTGCAACTGTAAGTAATCTCTCTGGTAATGCCCTAGTACACCACAATTGTAACATTGGAAAGGTCTGCGACCTTGTCCTCCTCCTCAATTAAAGGTTCCCCCCTCATCCTCAGAATCCTATGCAAAATCCTCCTTGGTGTTGATACTGCGACTGATTTACTTGCTGCTATGGGGGATTCGGTTTTTGCTGAACATAATGTGCTGACTGAACGTATTTTGGATGCTATGTAGCCATCTGCATCTGATTATACTGCGGTTGTGGCACGAACTGCTGTTGTGGCTATGGTGGTATAAACAACATCTATGGTGGTGGTATGTACTGCAGTTGAGGTGGTGGTTGTACCACCTGCGGTTGCTATACCGTCTGATGATCTTTGCCTTTCACATAGTATGAGTCATACTTCCTTTCTTGGAGTAGGTCATATGCACGAAAATCCTTATCTTTGTGGCCCATAGATCGACAAGATGTGCAATATAGGTTCATCGGCTTTGTTACCATATTCTGCATGTATCTTCACTCTTCATGTCGATTCCCATATACTTGAAAACTACGCCATGGTACAATGCGACAACTCAACGGATTCGATGCTCTCGACAACAGATAATTTTGAAAATCAGGGAAAGTATATTTGGTATGTCCATCTACGCGGCACCAAGTGTGTTAGTTCCAAAAATTGTTCTCGGACTACTAGAAGAACAAGCCAACACAATCTCAAATAAAAATAGAATAAAATTGGTTTTAAGGGTTTTGGTTTAAAACTTCATCAATCAAGGAGGAAATAAACAACAACAAGCTAATACAAAATTGAATCATGCAAGTTGGATAAATTGGGTATCAAACACATCCCAATAAGCCTTTAACATTACACATGAAATACTAATTCCACCCACAGACTACAAGCATTTACATGAATAAACCTTTAAACAGGAAATGAAATTGTAGACTAAGCAATCAATCAGATCAGAAATGAAAAAGCATGATAGGTAAAAGGGCTTATCAGTTTACATATAATCAATAACAGTCATCCACTTACATAAGAGTTATAAATTCTAGCTTGAGAAATCAAAGCTCCAAAAGCCTCTCCTTGAGTGAAAAATCCCCCCCACAAAACTGTATGTTTGTCTTCCTTTTATCATTACAAAGGTAAAGTAGTTCCATAACTACCTTCTAGGTTTAAATTTGAAACAATTACATCACTTAGTTACATAATAACTCAAAATCTTTAAAGACAATTAACCTAAAAATAACAAATCGGATTTGGGGAAATTTGGTGAATTTCTGGAAATTTGGGTCTCAAAGATGCCTTCACATATCTCGATTTGTGACACCTTTGAAACAAATGAGAGAGGTTTTTTTAAATGGGTCTGTTATGAATAAAAACCTCTCTTTTTTTAAAAAAAATCCACTTCATTTGATCAGAATACATGCTGGAAATTTGTGACTAAAACAAGAAATTATTAAATAATTAAAACCCTGAAAATAGGCCACAAAGATGAATTCTAATCTCTTAAACGATAACACCTGTTACAAAACTGAGAGAGTTTTTTGTGAATAAGTTTGTTGTGAACAAAAACCTCTTTTTATTTTCCATAATTCATTTCCATCACCTCGTAATATGCTCCCAATGATAATGACAAAAGCAGGAAAAACAGAGCTGCTATAGGAATCTCCTCATGGAAATATTTGACAAAGGACTAAAAAATGAGGGTTAGATTATAAAGAAAACTTAGAATAAACTTTTATTATAATTTTTTGAAAGCTTAAATATATACATATTAACTAATAAGCCCAAAATACAAACCTTAAAACTAAATTAATGAAATAATTCAACCATTAAAAGCATTAAATCCAACAAAAATTACTGATTGTCAAAAGTTCTTAAAATCAACATAAAATGTAAAATAATTTTAAACCAGTGGTTGAAAATTAGGATAAAAAGAACAGATAAACTAAGAACAAGATCTAGTTATAACATCCGGCTCTTGCTACGAGATGAAGTCCTCCTTATGAGGCTTCAAGAACCTGTAGACCTTGTGCCTTATTCATTGGGTGATGGAGTCATTTACCAAATCTCTGCAACTTTCTCAAAATCTAAACACATACCTCTTAAATGACAAAATACTGCTACAAACCAGCATACTGAAAAGCATCTACATGCTCGTATATCAATCTTCTTCTGCTATTTACTCCTACTTCTAATCGGAGGAAACAACCCAATCAAGTGTAATCATACTTCCAGTGAAGCCAAGAAACCATTTGATTGAGAATCATAATTCCATGCATGCTACTGTTTGAGAAAACCCACAAAATATGTGATAAATGCAATAAAGAGTTTGTAGGAAGCTGATACTTATGATTGGAAATAGGAAGTATGCCAAAAGTTGGAGCATTAGAAACCTTTGAAAAATACAACTCCATCCAAGAAGCCACGGGATCATGAAATTTCCAATTTAAAGCTTCAATGTCTTCATTATATTCATAATAAAGTGAAGCATTCTCTTCCTCTCCATTGTTATTCTTTTTAAACTTTGGCTCAAGAATGAAAACCAAGGGCTCTTCAAACTGCTTCTTGACCTTTAAATAAAACCCTTGATCAAAACTTGAACAAATAAAATTCTGAAATTGACCATAAGTTAAGAATGGGAGCTTATTTCTTATATCAATAGTAAGAGGTTGAAGAGCAACAACTTCTTCTTCATAACATGATAATCTCATAGCAGGAACTAGGAAATTTCTACTATAATCCATTGAAAGTATATTATCATCTAAAAAGTCAGTAAACTGATATGAAGAATCAACACAAGCGTAATTTATATCCTTGTTCATATGAAAATATGAAAATGATGAAGAAAACTGTCTTAAATATGAATGATACCTACATTCTTCTTCCTATTCATAAGCTTGTATATCTTCAACATGAGCCTGATCTCAAAGCATTTTGCAATCTTGGATGTTCTCCTCCACTCCTTTTGCATCCTCAAACAATTGTCTTAAAGATGATGATTTCCTTTCTAACAGGAAAAAGACAAGATCTTAATGTTGAGCCATAACATAATATACCATAGCAAGTTTTTCTGAAGGTCTGATCTCCGTAGGCATACTGATATAAAAAATTTGAAACCTCCAATTAAATTTAGTAATTGGCTCATCATTTTCCCTTTTCAAATTATAAAATTCGGAAAGAAATTGATCATAAGATTTATTCTTACTTCAATACTTCAAAAAGACATCATGTAATTCTTCCCACGATCCAATTAAATCAACTTTTAAATTTCGGAACCAAAACCCAGCATCTCCAACAAAGGATTTCGAAAATAGCGTCATGACAACATCCTCATGCATGATTTCAAAATTATAAATGAAATTATGAAAAGATTCTAAATGCTTCTCTGCTGTAATATGGTCTTTTCCAGTAAAATGAGGAAGATATTCAACAAAGTAGGAAGGGTAAATATGTACGAGAGATGGCAGCCTGAGAGGTTTAAACATCTTCTATCTGAGTCTAGATTGAAAATCTGTGAGTTGAAAATGAGGTTCAACAAGCTGTTCGCAAGTTTCAGCAGTGATGGTAGAAGGTAATAGATCAGATTTATTCTCTACAAGATGACCAGAATAATCAGGTTCAAGAGATATGGGTATATGTATATCATGCTGCACATGTATTTCAAATGAAGGAATAGGATCAACATCAATAAAACAAGAAGAATGCAGACTTTCTTCTTCCAAAGAGGGATATGTAACTGAAGGTTTATGATCATTGGTATAGACAAAACAAAAAATAATTCTTTTGACATGCAATGGGAAAGACAGGAAAGAAATAATGAATAAGAACAAAACCTCATGGAGGAATGTAACAAGATAATACCAGTTCTTTCCATTTGGCTTCTTCATTTTTCTGTCAACAAAATTCTCCTTGCAATGGAATCTTTAATTGTGGAGTCGCCGGTGAAAAATTGTTGTCTAAAATATTTTCTAACTTTGTTTAACTCTCAAAATCAGATGAATAATGATATCCCAGGGAAGATATACTTTAGCTTCGTCCCTGACAACGATGCCAAAGATGTTAGTGCCAGAAATTGTTCTCAGACTACTAGAAGAACAAGCCAACACAATCTCAAATAAAAATAGAATAAAATTGGTTTTAAGGTTTTTGGTTTAAAACTTCATCAATCAAGGAGGAAATAAACAACAATAAGCTAATACAGAACAGAATCATGCAAATTGGATAAACTGGGGATCAAACACGTCCCAATAAGCCATAAACATTACACATGAAATACTAATTCAACCCACAGGCTACAAGCATTTACATGAATAAACCTTTAAACAGGAAATGAAATTGTAGACTGAGAAATCAACCAGATCAGAAATGAAAAAGCATGACAATTAAAAGATCTTATCAGTTTACATATAATCAATAATAGTCATCCACTTACATAAGAGTTATAAATTCTAGCTTGAGAAATCAAAGCTCCAAAAGCCTCTCCTTGAGTGAAAAATCCCCCTCACAAAACTGTATGTTTGTCTTCCTTTTATCATTACAAATTGAAAGTAGTTCCATAAATACCTTCTAGGTCAAAATTTGAAACATTTACATCAATTAGTTACATAATAACTCAAAATATTTAAAGACAATTAACCCAAAAATAGCAAATTGGATTTGGGAAAATTTGGCGAATTTCTGGAAATTTGGGTCTCAACGACGCCTTCATATCTCTCGATACGAAACACCTGTGAAAAAAATGAGAGAGGTTATTTTAAATGGGGCTGTTATGAACAAAAAAATCTCTTGGTTTTTAAAAATTCCACTTCAATTGTTCAGAATACGTGCTGGAAATTTGTAACTAAAATAGGAAATTATTAAATAATTCAAACCCTGAAAATAGGCCACAAAGATGAATTCTAATCTCTCAAACGATAATAGCTGTTACAAAATTGAGAGAGGTTTTTGTGAATGAGTCTGTTGTGAACAAAAACCTCTTTTTAGTTTTCAGAATTCGTTTCCATCACCTCGTAATCTGCTCCCAATGATAATGACAAAAACAGGAAAAATACAGCTGCTATAGGAATCTCCTCATGAAAATATTTGACAAAGGACTAAAAAATGAGGGTTAGATTATAAAGAAGACTTCGAATAAAATTTTATTATAAGTTTTTGAAAGCTTAAAGATATACATATTAACTAATAAGCCCAAAAGACAAACCTTAAAACTAAATTAATGAAATAATTCAACCATTAAAAGCATTAAATCCAACAAAAATTACTGATTGTCAAAAGTTCTTAAAATCAACATAAAATGTAAAATCATTTTAAACTAGTGGTTGAAAATTAGGATAAAAAGAACAGATAAAATAAGAACAAGATCTAGTTATAACAGAGTGCACCAGATATCTTCGCACTTCTCTTTACCTTTCCTGATATCTTGTAACCGAAGCGTCAAGTTCGCCAACTGCATCTGAATATGGTTCATACCAGCTGCACTTTCTCCAATGGGTGAAGCTTCCAACTTCAATGCAATTTCTAGAGCCTCACTCTATGTCACAATATCCTGCTACATCAATGGTTGTTTGATACGAGATACCAGCGTTGCGATGAACCATTCTTTGTGATAGACATCGTTTATCTCGAAACTGACCCTTGCCATTAGTGCCTTAAATATTTGGTCAAAATCCCAAACAGTCTCGTTAGGGAATTGCTTAATCTCCTTCAATTTTGTAATGTACTGCGCTTTAGACTTTGGTTTTCTGAATTCTTCAATGAGTCATTTTCTGACTTCCACCAATGTCTTTGTAGGGGTCCCCGTAGGAACTTGTGTAAATTTCATGTACGAATCCAACGCACGACCCCTAAGAGTGGTCGCCAATTGGCCCTTCTTGACATCATCATCCGTAGTTTTTCTAACAGTCCACACTACCTCACATAGAAACCAGTACTGCTCAGGATCGCCAATCTCGTTTCCATGGAACAAAGGTAACTTCGTGTCATCACCCGCCATCCGAGGCCTTCTGCCTACAGATGTTGATCTACTACTAGAATGTTGCCGACATGTCAGACAAGTTGACGTGGAACTTGTGTTTCTTCCTGAATGCAGAGTAGTCGCGGAGTTGTGGGAACGTTGCTGCTGGGGGTTGATCTTACCGCTATCTTGGGTGTAGTCCGGTCATCCTCTTTGTCACTGTAGGGTCTCTTTGTCCCATGTGGTCTTCCTTCATGGTATTGCATTTCGATCATAGCAGGACTGTCCCCTGTCCTCTGCCTCTTCTATTGTCGAAACCTTGCTCCTTCCCTCATAAGACCACTTTCTTCCTCGACTTCCCTCACAGTATCGTCGAAAATTGCACCCATCTACCTCTTATCCTTCTATTCGTCTCCCCTCCTTTCTTCACGGTATCCATAGCCTCCACACACCATATTTCTACTACTCGAGGTGCATCTTCAGTATTCCTTCTTCACAGACAAGCATCTTAATTGATAATTGCAAAGACAATAGGAACCTACCTCTTGGTCCGTTGAAAAATTCCCTTTCTTCTTCACTGTAGGACTTAGTAGTATCGACCATGAAATCGGTGATATAGCCTTCAAATATACTATCCAACCAGACTTCAACATCCTACAATTCCTTGTTGTTAATTTCCTACAACTCCTGGATCAATTCAGGGGTCTAAGACGTTGGCTCACATCCTTGGAAATTTGTCTTGTGATAGGTAAATCGCGCCAACCACTCGTACAATATGATGGGAAATTCAGATAAAAAGTACTCGAGTGGACCATCATGTATGTATCTTTCCAACCACTTATCCGTCGTCAGTCTAGGGTTCTGATTTGCTGTCTTAGCAAATTCTCGTAGCTTTAGATCGAACCAATCTTGAATTTTTGGTCTCATCGGATGGCACATATCCTCCCCTCATTCGCAACAAGGTCCCGGAAATAGAACCATTTGTTGACAAAAACCCAACCAACAAAAATAGTCAACAGGGGTTCCCACTTTGTCAACACCCCAAACCATCGTAATCTCCCTAAGCACCGGCCTAGATAGGTTTTACCCCGTCCGAAAACGCTCACAAAGCGGATGAGGTTTCACCTGAGATGTTTGAGGGAGAGCTGACGGAACCAAGTTTTTGCAGAATAGGAGAGGACTATGTGCATTAACTTATCCACTTACCACAACATTGACAGATCTAATTACTCACTTAAGCATTAGTAGAATCATTCTTCATTATTCTTTAACATATCGCATTATCCAATCACAACTGCAGTAAGCATACTGATGCACAAACATATCCAACAAAACAACATCATTTAAAACAAGGAAACATCGCATCATAGATCCATGTTGCAGATTCACATAATATTCATCATTAAATTCTTGTCTTGAACTTTGGACAGGCGGCGTTTTTCTACTATCAATAAATTTTCCTATTGTCGCACATTTTTCCAACCTTTCACAGATTCACATTATCTATGTCTAATTTAATGTAGCATGCATGAATTCTTGTCTTGAACTTTGGACATGTGACATTTTTCCACTGTCAATAAATTTTCCTATTGTCACACATTTTTCCAACCTTTCATGTGCATGGTAAAGGTTGATGTTCCCGATATCTTTTCCATGTGGTGTATTGATACTGAAACTATTCCTTCAACATCATTATTCTAAACCTCCCTTTTTTCCTACCCATTAAATTTTAACCTCATCATGATCTCCCTTGGATTTTACAACACATGAACTCATAACCTTCAATGCCCCTTCAATTTATGTTCGAGCACTTGAAGATTTATTTCCAAATTCTATAAGTTGGAAGTTTTTTCACTTAGCTCATCACCCTAGTTTATACTCCATCGAGCTTGCTCTGGTGTTTGCATCTGATTTGTAATTCTTCAGCCATCATTCACCATCATGTCTTATTTCCAACAATAGAACAATTCTCTTGACAACCTTTGCATGGTGGTTCAGTCTCAGCAGGTATATATGGGATGGTTGTGGATGGAGATAGATATTTGGAAGAAAAAGGTAAATGAATCCAACTTCATGCTATGGTGCCAACAATCACAATTCAATCAGATCACTTCCGAGATGTTGTCTAATTTAAGTAGGTGAGTGGATATTCTATAAGAACGACAACAACAAACATTCAACCTTCTGAATCGTCTTGGGGACGAGCACACTTCTTATGATTCATCAAATTCGAAATCGGATCTTCTTCTCCTATTGTAGTCACTTGATTCTGCAGATCCATCTCCAATAGATTTGGACTTGCACCTTTCACCTCTACCCGCCAGTTGAATTGAAGAAGTTGATTTGGAACTGCATCTATGACTTGTCTTCATCTTCTGTCAACTTCTATTTTATTATTGACAAAGTTTTTTTTGGATTTGTATCTCTATTTTAATGTACCCAATTGTGTCTTGATGTAACACTAGATTCAAAGCTCCAAATTTTGTAATCATATTTTGAATATAATACAAAAACTCCTTGATTCATTGTGCACTACTTGTATATTTGTTTCCTTACTGTTTTATGCATGACTATGATCATAACAACTACACACTTCAAAATAAATAGTCTTTCAAATGAATTCAATGAACACCAACTTACTACAGTAATCCTTGAGTTTCATATGTACCTGTCTTGGCCTCAAGGATCTTACATAACCCATCTAGCTTAGTAATATAAGCGGCAATCGCTTGTCGCTGGTATTGCGCAATTATTATTTCCATCTTTTCCACACTTGGGAGATATATTTCTTACCCGTATATTCTTGATAGGATGAGTTATACTAATGTTATATGTGTTTCTGATGCACTCCTAAGACACATTTCTTACCCATGTATTTTGGTGTCTAACCAACCTCTGCTTTCGAGGTGGATATTCTTTCACAAATTTGTGCCCAACTGGTTTCCTTTGTGCTTTTATGAAACATTGTGAGGTCTTGTGTCCATATTTATCACATACATAACATCTTATGGTGCGACAATATTTCTCTATATGCCCAACAAAATTACATCTCCAACATTTTACAGAACTAACGGTATTTTTATGTCTGAAGGTGTTAGCATACCTGAGCCTCTCATTTCTTGCAAGCAATTCAAATACTCTATGAAATATATCCTGTTGGTTGGAACCAGGTTCTCCTTTGTTGCGCATTCCATCACTATCTTTTACAAATCCAATACCAGTCTTATCTTTTAGAGATCATTGGAAACTCTAGATTTTATCGAGGATATTCGAGTTGTTGTTGAATTTGTTTTGAGTGTATGTGTCAATGCATATTCCAGTTTTTCCTTGAATTTCACAAATTGCTTTATATTTCAAGTGTGAAATTTCTGATTCTTTTAGCTCAATTTGTTTTTGCAGTATCTCAATCACTAATTCCGACTCCTTGCAGGACTTCTCAAGTGCACACTCATTTTCTTCTAGTTCCTCGATTATTTATTCTACGTAAAGCAATTCCTCTTCTTTCACTTCCATTTGTTTCTTCAATACTTCATGCATATTTACAATATGCTTGACCTGTTCTTCTTCTTTTTCCAACAGTTCCTTTAGCATTTTGTTATCTTTTCTTGATCTCTTCAAATCTTATAGATAACTAATCAGTTCTCCTTTCCATTCGACATCAATATTGTCATCATCTTTAGACTTTGATATTTCTTTTGTGTGACTAAACTCTTATCCAGCCTTGGACTTTGATAATGGAACTGTGATTTTATTAGTCTTTTTCGATCTCAGTGATTTTTTGGTGTCATTTGATTTTTTCTTTTCTTTAGACTTTGGAGAGGGCATATGTATACCATTGTAGGTCCATTTATTTGTCGTTTTTGAAGTGTTGGATGGAGATCCTTTAGTTGAATACTTTCCTCCATTTGAGTTTTCATCTTGGATTAGTTCCATGAACAATACATCCCTCAGGATATCATTGTTGTCTTCCTCTTTTGAAACATTATCCTCGGTGTGCAGTATTTTCTTCTGCTTATGAAATTTCTTCTTGTCCATGAATTTGTTTTGCTAATACTTGCTTCTTTGTTCTTGATAGTCTGACTCTTCCTCGCTTTCACTATCTTGGTTTTCTTCATATGTGCATTTTGAAGCGAAATGTCTAATCCTACCACATTTAAAGCACTTAAAAGGAAAATTTCCGTTGTAGGTTGTTCTCTTTTCAGTTTTCTCACAAAATTTGCCTCTTCTTTGTCCGTCAGAGTCAGCTATATTTTTGCATTCATTCTTGCTGGATTTTGGCTTCCCCGTGGCTTGAAATGAAAATTACTTCCTGTATACATTCTTAGGTTCTGATCTCATTTCATATGTTTTGAGAATTCCATACAATTCATCCTTGGTTAGGTTGTCCAAATCATAAATGTCTTCTGAAATTGACACTTTCGATATGAACCATGCAGGGAGGGTTCTCATGATCTTTTGTACAACTAAATTGATCCGGATCTTGGGGGCTGAGATCCGAAAAGTTTGAATACCGAAAGAGGGGAAGGTTAAAGCTACACAATTGTTAACAATTGATCCATAGAGTAACCTAGAGAAACATACAGTAAATAGGCCACATGGAGGGGTGAGGCTCAAAAAGGGTTCTTTGAGCCTCACCTCTCAAACTATACTAAGAAATACACTCATAACCAGTAACTCAAAAATAAATTAATAAAATAAGAGAAAGGTTGGATGCCAAAAATCCTTGAATGCTTTATTGAGAAGGCATAAAACCTTTTTATAAGATTAATAGAATGTGCCTTGGGGCCATACCATGGGACAAAACCTTGGGTTTTCAAATACCATGGATGAGAGAGGTACAATATGCCTTGAATCCATACCATGGAACAAAAACATGGGTTGTTAAATACCATGGATGGGAGATGGAGACCTATCCATTTAATGATTTTACAATGAATGGGCGAGGGTGAACTCTCCATTTAATGATTTTATGACTTATACATCCAAATTTAGACCATATGCCCCCTGAAATTCAGACCATTCTTCTCCCCTTAGAAAATGATTGTCCCCATCATTTCATACTAAAAAGAGACCCATGATTACACTGTGTCAATTTCCAATGAAGAGAAGTTTTTTGTGAGGTTAAACCATAACCGCGGTTTTTGTGTGGTTGACCCATAACCATGGGTTTTGTGTGGTTGACCCCTAATCATGGGTTTTATGTGGCCAACCCTTGACCATGGGTTTTGTGTGGTTGACCCCTAAAAATGATTACAATTATTACAGTTGATTTTACCACACATGGTTGATCACTCTTTTATGGCTTTTCTTGTCCCTCTACAGACTCTTTGGACCCCATGGACTATTTTTGTAGCTTTGATGTTTCCAGGATCATCCCTAAAAACACTCATTATTTGTTGTATGTGACTTTTAATCCCTTTCTCGCGTATATACGTGGATATTACCCTTGAACCCGCGTACATCGGGATGTGTGCAAAAGGCCAAATATTTTTGGAGTTTTCCTTGATGTGGATCCGAGTCACTTGTCTGTTGGCCTTCCATATGCCTTGAGATCACTCGGATTTGACCTTCCATTACCCCATTGAAGGACTATATAAGGAACCCTTTGGATACATTGAAGAGGAAGAATTTAAGAGCAAGAAAACTATAGTCCATTGTTGCCGTAGCTTGTTTATACTTGAGTCTGCATCCCTTTGTCCCTTGAAGCACTTTGTGTTCTTCCCAAGATTGCCTTTGCTTGTGAGATTGCTATCGAGATATGGAGGATTGAGGTGGTGGAGGCCCAGGTGGAGGACTCAGTTTCTCCGGTTCGCAGACGTGCCGACAGAGGCTGTCACTTATGTAATCTCTGATTTATTTAATAGAAATATCTTTTCCTATCCAATGATGTGTATTTAAAAGAATATTGAATCCATGGATGTGTTTAATTGCTTATGTATCATTGATTATACATGCTAGAGTAGGCCTAACACTATATTATATAGCATGCTTGCATTGTTTACTGTTGTTGAGAGTAAATTGCTAATGCAAGCGAGATTGGAAAAATCTCAACATGTGTTGCTTGAAATACGCATATCTCACAAGCCAGGAATCCAAATGAAAAACCATGAAATATCCTTTTTATATGACACAACAAAATTTCAAATGAGATATGAAATACCCCTTGAAACATATTTTAGATATCACAACATCTCTCTAAAGTTTACAGAATTAGGTCACCCTCCATAGATTAATGAGTGTAGGTTGCCAAGGGTTTGTAGAGAAACATAGACTGTTGTAGAGATCATGGAATCTATGGATGCAAAATAGAAACCAGTGTATGGACTTACAAATAGACTATGAGAGTGTCAAAAATAGGTTGGAAATTCCCACAGACCTTTGAATCCTAACTATTCTCATACCCTCATTCCCATGGAATGGTTACTTGCTCTGATACCACTGATCTAGATCTTGGGGGATGAGACTCGGGATGCTTGAATGCCGAAAGAGGAGGATATTAAAGCTGCAAAATTGTTAACAATTGATACATAGAGTAACATAGAGAAACATAGAGTAAATATACCACATGGAGGGGTGAGGCTCAAAGAGGGTGTTTTGAGGCACACCTATCAAACTATAATAAGAAAGACACTTGGAACCAATACCTCAAAATTAACTTAATAAAATAAGAGAAAGGTTGGATGCCAAAAATACTTGAATGCTTTATTGAGAAGGCATAAAGCCTTTTTATAACATTATTACAATGTTCCTTGGGGTCATAACATGGGTCAAAACCATGGGTTGTCAAATGTTGGACACAATGGCCACATTGAGAGGGGGGGTGAATCAGTGTGAGAGAAATTATAAAAAATTTACCTTCTTTTAATCAATCGGAGTATATCAATCATTATGTCATCAATTACATATAATCAAATTGATCACAAATCATAAGCATAATAATCATATCAAGAGAGACACAATAATATATGTAATTTTAATCTTTATTATGGTAATGGAAGACTACAATATTCTCGATTACAATCAACACCAACTAATGAAAAAAACATC
Source organism: Pseudotsuga menziesii (assembly GCA_001517045.1). Classification (NCBI taxonomy): domain Eukaryota; kingdom Viridiplantae; phylum Streptophyta; class Pinopsida; order Pinales; family Pinaceae; genus Pseudotsuga; species Pseudotsuga menziesii. The sequence goes on along the minus strand of LPNX011005626.1, from coordinate 31,076 downwards.
AACTCTCATAACAACATCCAACCTGGTTTTTTTAGCTCCAACTAAGGAAGGGTTGAGGATTCCAATCCTCAAGTGCAATATTCTACATGCAAGCAATCATATACCTCAGTCTAGAATCCAACTCAATCAACTATAGCTAATCATCAACCATTTCTGCTGCTGCCATGCCACTTGTCATCTCATCATCATGTCTTTTGATGTAGGTGTTTTACTGCTACATCAATATTGCTGGTCAATCTAGTCAATCTATGCTCTTCACTCTTGTCATTCTACTCATCAACACTACTGGTCAAGCTGCTCATCAACATCTTTCATAATGTACAAGTCATCAACATGGTGTATAA
>LPNX011005626.1:13271-30681 GCA_001517045.1 Pseudotsuga menziesii | reverse complement strand
TGTATCATCATCAAGTATACATGGAGTAGATCATCATAGTTTATAGTATCTTCATGATCAAAGCATGCAATATCATCAAAGGGTATGCATAATCAAGTATGCACCATCATCTTACATTGTTCATCATAGAGTAGCATGCATCATCATCTTTAAATAAATCACCATGGATCTACACCACTGTTGTTGTTAGGAATTTTGCACCTTTTGCGGATAGAAGTTGTTCCTATGGTCTAAATGGTTCAGGTCCAGAACAAATAAGTCACAACAAGGCTGATATACTTCTCCTAGAAACTATAGACACTTGGAATACAATATTTAGAGATTGACATGGCCCTCCACCTATGGCGAAAGATCTCCAAGAAAATACTTGTAAAAACACATCAAACGCAAAAGATGAAAAGTACCAGAACATTATCTATATATCTATATTGGTGACTAAGAAATCCAATAATAAACATGCAATGTTACACATAACAAGTATATGGGAAGAAAACCAACTTTGCATTGATAAATAATGAAAGAGTTTACAACATGTGCCTTAGTGTTGATGCACTCCTCCACAAAACAGATATCTTATCCCCAATAGCTCCAACTTGCTCCTCTATGCTCACTCTAATGGATCAGACAAGAATGTCAAAATGGCAACATGACTTTGCTCTCTCCTCAACCATAGGGTATGAGCTTGTTTTTGAAGGCCTCAAATGGATAGAGATGGATGAGATTTTTTTGGGTGAGGTGGATAGGAGATCCCCAAAGGATGGATCTCGAACTCAATTGACCCAGGTGAATAGGGCTAAGGCCTGCCACAAAGCTTTTGAACTAGAAGCTTCATGAAGTCTTTCTTTTTCACTTTTTACCAAGGGCATCGCTCCTGCTCCTTAATGATAGAGCGGTGCTAGGGCATAACCGCTCTTCAAACAAAGAGTAAAGGCGGTGCCACCGCCTATCTTCAACACTACTCAGGCGGTGCTGAAGAAGGTACCGCTCCTAGGCTTAAGGGTAAAAGCGGTGCTTGGTTTTTATGTGCTAGTTTGACACTTGGAGCAAGGTTTTCACTTCAAGATATGGGAATGAGGGAAAACACGGATGTTTTAGGATCTTATCACATGTTGATGACAATATTTAGGTGTAACAGAATTCCCCCCAAAGCATGAGGCTAGAGGGATACGATATGCGAGAGCTTTGATAGAGCAAGTTATCACTACGAGGCAAGAATTGACTTGATCGGAGATCAACATCAACTAGGCATCTGTAATACATCAATACTTTTGAATCATAAGAAAATATGTCTTCACCATGGTTGCTGACCAATACAAGGTAGATCCATGGGAGAGATTAACAAACATGGCTACTAGAGTACAACGTAGATCCATGTGATAGAGGAATCAAACTTGGACATAGCTAGCAGACATACAACATAGATGTATGTCATGCAGACACAAATTTGAGCATAGCCACGACTATAAAAATGTGGATCCATGCTGGTACTTCATACAATATACTCCATCGCAACCTGGGGAGAAAGCTATGAGTGCTTAACAAGTACATAGGGTATTTGTCTTGTCTTCCACAAAGTACAATTCTATCCATGTGATTACAACGTTCTGAAGTCGAACATGGTAGAAACCACCTGATTACCGACCAATGATATGAACCATTAACAAGTGCGAGGGAGATCACCATTGATGTCAATGATTCCCAAGATACCCTAGTATAATCTACTGAGTGTGAATAGATATCTTGATGTCAAACACCCAGTGGAATCTTTCGATAAAAGGCTAATGATGTGAACCTATGTCAAAAGAAAGAAAATATATCATTGAGGCATACATATCTCAAGGTACTAAACTTGTTTCTAAGACTATTTCCTGGATGATGAGATGATGTCGACAGGAATAATCTAGTCGAAGGAGGGCCATAATGAATCCCACATAGACGACATGAAACTCGGAACAAAGTTCTGGAATGTTTGTAGATAATGTAACCATAGGACTGACTCAAAAGTACTGACACAAAAGGTGTTTTAACTACAGAGGTAAACTTTTTTTTCCTTTGAACATCGGGCGGCACAACAAAAGACTCAGCAGCATGACTTGAAACAGATGGACACACAATACGACAGTGGACAATGCATTCTTTTGAAAAAATCAAAGGAGTGACATGACTCATGAAAGTGGATCGACTTGTAAGTCAGCTGAATACCCAATTGACTGAATGATATGCAGACAAGTGCCATGTTCAAAGGTTACAAACAACTGCCATTGATTTGAAAAATTATTCCCTTCCCTTAATTTTCCCACCATGATTGATGACTTCCTCTTTTCGTTTTTACGAGTCCAAAGAGAGTAACAAACACTCATTTTAGCTCGTCCGAAGACAAGTCCAATCTCACATATTTCACAAACCTGAGAAAGGAGGGGTTCATTCCCTGAACGTGTCTCTTAGTGTTTAGTTTAACGAGTCCAATGAAAGTAAACTTGGTATCGTTCATATTTAGAGAGTCTGAACGAAAATGAAAGAAAACTATAGAGGGTCCTTTTTCGTATGATTTAATCTCTAGGGCCTGAAAAAGTATAAAATAATACCTGAGAGAACTCTTCTAGTCATGATTGGCTGGAGTGTTCCTTTTTCGTAAATAGTCTATCTGAACTGAAAAAGAGATAACCTACCATCAGAGAGACGACTCTTCAAATACTTTCATGAGTATGAAGAATACAAGTACTCAACAATCTTTTCATATTTAGGGAGTCCAAAAAGAGTTTAAAGGAGACTCCATTAGGTTTCTTTTTCATGATGAAAAGTTTTTTACGAGCCTGAAAAGAATCAGAAAAAGACTCAGGACTTTGATACTGAGTTCTAAGAGCATGACCAATGTGTCGAAACAAACACTCGAGGACTTTTTTCATTTTCTGGTAGTACGAAAAAGTCAAAAACAAACTCCTCCATAGACACTACTGTTCATTTTTACATCCCTGCAAGACTTGAAAAAGGTTCATTAGCCTCCTAAACATTCGAATAAATGACTTTATAAACTATATCAAAAGGTTTTTTCATATCAAAATGATTTAAAATATTAATAATAGTGTGAAAAATCCTAAAAATAAATTTAAAAGCCAATTGAATAGTAACAAGTCATTTTACTATTTACCAATTTGCGAGAGTATTTGGGAGACTTTTGGAGCCCAATCTTCAGCCGGAGATTCCAAGAGCATCGACCATCCATATTGACCATAGAGGTCGAATATATCTACTTTTTGACGGGTTTGCTTAGGCGAGGTGCTCCTGTTTCATTGATTGGTTCCTGAGGAGGGGATGTGACCACCCAGGAGTTGATACACCATTATTGTGAGCCTGGTACTAAGATGTCAGGGAAGAAGATCCTCATAAAGGTAGTGGTGGATGATGCACTCTGCACTGCTCTTTTCACTATGTAGAGGCTGGTAGGAATCCAAGGGCCTCATCAGGAGTCCAGAGCACATATGCTATATGCGATAGAAACTATGGCACCCACTGTCTTCAACTAGGCAGAGGCATTACTTCCTATCTTCAAGGACCAGCTGACTATAATGTCGGCAAGGGGAATTGAAACAGTTCAGCTACGGATCCATTCTATCTTGTTTCTTTTTCAAGTGGGTGCCCCACATGAGGCCCCAAGTGACCTTTACAGAGCTGAGGGCCAGAGACCCCAATATACTAAGATGGGTAAGACTTATGGCTCACATGGGAGGCAGTAGAATCAAGGTGAAGTATGATGCTAGATTTTTTCGTTGGTTAGACGACCAAATCCTCATGATCGAGGATTATGCATATGCAAGAACTGACTTCAGGGGTGACCCTGATCTACCACTTCCACCTGGTGCACAGTGGGGAAACATCAGTAAGAAACAAGACACTATAATGTTGGTTGTGTTTTTTATTTTCATGTTTTATGTTTTTTATGAGCAGTAACAAGACCTAAAATTTCGTCATGCAGATGTTGGAGCAGCACAACCTGGGGGATCATCCCCAATGGACAGGCGGGCGGGAGCTCAGTTTGTTCACGGAGGTGATGACTAGATGGGAGAGCTAGAGGAGAACCTACAGAGGTTAACCTTAGATATCCTAGATTCATCTATTGATGACCTCCCGATGAGTTATCAGAGGCACACCATGGAAGTGCCTGGCCATTTTATCCAACTGCTACGTAGCCTTAGTACGGGCTGTCATGTGTTATCATGATCATCACTAGGTGGTATCTTGCATGAAGTATTACTGAAAGTTGAGATAGCTTCAGGATTTTGTATGATATTGTATTTTCCTGAAAGCCACTGTGCTTCAGATGAGGTCTCATGACCATTTTTGCAAAAACATTTCATATATATATATAGACTTTATTGCTGGTGTTTATACGTCTCAAATGGAAAATGTATTTACATGAGTTTTATGTGTTATTTACTGTTTATTTACAATATTATTAACCATGTTTGATTTTCATGTTATGAATGAGAAATATACCAATCTAAAATATAGTTTGCTAACGAATCAACAACTACATTGTTTGCCCTAGGGATATTCCTGTAAGTAATAACTTAAAATGACCTATCCAGTAGACACACCCTCCGGAAGAGATGGAGAAGTATGGGGTTTCTGATGGCATAGAAATGGTTCAAATGACAAACCACTAACTACGAGTCCATGAATACTACCAAATTACGAATGTCCCGAGATGCAGCTTCAGTCAGTAGACCTATTACTGCCTAGTACTCGATGATGTTGTTGGTAGCTATACCAATACAAACCACTCCTGAACTGACTAAGTCGTGTGCAGGGGAATACTGAACCTAAGCAACTGAAGCAAGGTTTAGGGTATGACGACAAGCACCATCAGCGAAGCCATAGAAGGCCATCCGATCTGCATAACCCAAACATGGTATAAACAGTTTGGACACTAAACTCAAAACCATATTGAAAATATTGAAACACATTGAAAGTAAAAAATGTACATATATACAAGGTACCATACACGAATGATCTAAGCATAGTACCTCTTCAGGTACAACCTATTGAGAGGTTGCCCGAAGGGGATTCCGTCATAATCTACAAGCTCATAGGCCCCTTTCTCTAAAACCTTGGAAACAATAAAAGGACCATACCACATTGATTCGAACTTCCCTTTTCCTAGTTTATCATGTTTCTGATTGTAGGTCAGAACTAGCTCACCTTCATTAAAAACACGAGGTTGGAAATATTTGTCATACTGCGCCTTGACACATTTCTTATGTGCCTCATTGACTAAGGCGGCATCTCGTCTAGTTTCGTCAAGATTGTTTAAATATAGAAATCTTTCTTCCTCGATGGAAGTATCGGGGAGAAGTTCGACGGCAAGTTTCAAAGACAGAATCTGACACTGAATAGGTAGGATGGCTTCTAGTCCGTAAACTAACTGGAAGGGTGTAAAACCAGTAGTTGTTTCCATTGAATTCCTATAAGCCTAGAGGGAAGAAAAGAGAGTCTGGTTCCAGTTGGATTTATGATCTCCAACCATCCGACGCAATATAGTTTTTAATACTTTTTTAATGGCCTCGACCTGACCATTAGCCCGCGGATAATAGGGAGTTGAGTTTTCATGATGAAAACTCATCTTAGCAATTAACTCTTCCATCATTTGATTCCAAAAATGTGATCTGTGATCAGTGACGATAGACTGTGGAACTCCAAACCTAGCTATTACGTGATTGAATAGAAAGAGGGTGGAAATCTTACCATCCTCTGCATATGTAGGCATAGCCTCAGCCCATTTAGTGAAATAATCGACGGCTACAATGATGTAACCATGCCCCCTAGCTGAGGTAGGCCTATAATGCATAAAATCTATACCCCATTTGGTGAAAGGGCCAATGAAAATGATCGTGTGTAATGGAGCAGGGTGGGTGCACTTTTTCAAATAGAAATGTTGGTAGGGTGGGCATTTCTTAACAGCCTCATGACAATCTTTGAAGATTGAGAGCCAAAAATAGCCAGCGCAAAGGATTTTCTGGGCTGTAGCCATCCCAGAAAGATGATCGCCACATGCTCCAAAGTGGCAGTCATTGAGAACATGTTCAGCCTCTTCATGGGTGAGGCATCGTTGAAGAATGGAATCTATACCACGCATGTACAATGTATCATTTAGGATAAGGTAGTATTTCGTGTGGTGATGAATGCGATGACGATCATCACTGGATAAATGGGGCTAAAATCTTTGTGTATGGATATAAATGATTAAACATCCATACCACGGGTCAATCGTGCTTATTAGGAACATAAATTCATTCAAGAATGAATCATTGGGCTCATAATCCATCAAAACACAGGGAAGGTCACACATCAGCTCTGCAAAGACCAATGATTTCTTTGAAGTAGCTTTGGCAAACTCAAGGTCAAACTCCTGCAAGATGACAATCCAGCATGAATATTTTCCCCCTAGTACCTGACGAGTCAGAATGTAGTACATAGGGTTTTGGTATGCAAGCACGGTAGTGGTGCGAAGCAAGATGTAATGACAAAAATTTTGGACAGAAATGACCTTAGCCAATACTAACTTCTCCACATGCGAGTATCGAGTTTCAGAATTGAGAAGATTCTTACTGGCATAGTATATCACATGTTCTTGGTCGTTCTGATCCTCTTCGGCTAGAACCATTCCGATGGTAATAGTAGAGGCAACAACATATAAGAGAAAATCCTTTGAATAATCCGGGGGGTGTATCACAGGTGAATGAGTCAAAGCGTGCTTAAGATTATCAAAGGCTCGCTGGGCCTGGTCATCCCAAAATAATGGAGTGTCCTTCTTGAGGAGACACATATAACCATGCATTTTCTCAGTAAAGTTACAAACAAAACAACGAAGAAATTTTTCCTTCCCTTGCAAACTTTGGAGTTCAAGGATGTTGGCTGAGGCAGGTAGGGCAAGTATAGCAGCAATATTCAATGGATTGATCTGGATGCCATCCTTAGAAACCACAAAGACTAAGAGACGTCCCGTCTCAACGCAAAAAACACATTTGTGCGAGTTCAGCTGTATTTTGTAATGGCGACATCTTAGGAAAATATCTCTAAGATGTTGAGTGTGGTCTTCCCGTTGCTGTGAGTGCATAGGGAGATCATCAAGGTACGGATCCATGATGTTTTTAATGTCGTGAAACACATAGGACATGGCACGCTAGAATGTGGCTTCGACGTTCTTGAGGCCAAAGGGTAACTTCCTATAGGAAAATGTTCCCCACGGGCATATAAATTCCGTCTTGTGTTCATCGACGGGAAATATCTCAATCTGATTATAGCCAGAAAATCCATCCATGAATGAGAAGATGACACTTCCAGCATAGTTGTCGATAATCTGATCGATGTCCGGAGTTGGAAAATTGTCCTTAGGACAATATTTATTCAAATCTTGGAAATCAATAGAGACTCTAATGGTTCCTTGCTTTTTGTTCACAAGAATGATGTTAGATACCCATTTCGTCAAGGGTACATGATAGATGAATCCTGCCTTCAAAAGTTTTTTGACTTCGACTTTGATAGCTGCTGCCTTCCTGGGATGGACTTGACACAATTTCTGCCTAACCGGCCTGGCAGTGGGATAGGCTTTGATTTCATGGACCATGATAGATGGGTATATCCAAGGCATTTCTTCATAAGACCAGGCAAAAATATTTTGGAATTCTTTGAAAAGTGCTCTATATTCTTCAGTTTCTTCTACTGAACAAATATGCCCAACATGAACCTGTTCAATAGTTCCATGCTTGACCAATATGTCGACTGGAGTTGTCTTAGTAATGTTGCATAGATTTCCTTCAGATTCAGAGTCTTGCAAAAACACAGGTGTTTGTGGAATTTCAACAATATTAGTACCCAAGAGAGATAAAAAATCATTATCTGCCGAACTGGTGTTGGGGAGGAATGAGGATCTGTGATGATGATCCTCCCATACTGATTCATTCGTACTCATAATCTCCATGATAGTTCTGTCTAATGGAAAAGTCTAGGAGAGATAATCCAGAGTAGGAAGAGAGGGTTCTAACTAGTAGGGTAGGTGGTAGGGATCCGAATCCACAAGATGAAGATCATCTGTATGGGAATCGGAAATAGATTGGATAGCATCATAAACTACTTCATGCGGGCTACAGGAGGATGACTCAACAACTTGCTTACCTTTAGGATCATATCCAGACAAAGAGATCATATTAATGGTTTCCGTATCTGTGCTAGAAGGAGATGACAGGAATACGTCCATAAGGGAAGAATCCTTCAACATACCTACCCCAATAGACTGATAAGGAGGAGGGGAATAAACTAGCATAGGGATGTTATTCACCGTAGGGGTAGTAACATACGGCGTATAGAAATCAAGTTGATCAATTGTCACAATCTTTCCCAAGTGTGGAAACTGGACGGTTCTAAATACCGTTGATGCGACAACGGTCATAGCATAAAACCAATTTCTTCCTAAGAGAATATTGTAGTCTAACGGGGCATCCACTACTTCCACTGGAATGGAAACAGTTTTTCCCCCTAGTTCAACTAAAAGTGTTGGCATGAGACCATGGGGTTGGAAAGCTCTGCCATAAAAGGCTCTTAGGGTCGTCAGTGATTTTTCAAGCTTGGGAGAGCCACACGAGAGCCAATGGCTTTCCAACATGATAGAGACAAAACTAAGGTTGAAGCTCCTTCATCTAGAACAATCCTAAAGATCTTTTTACCAACTACTTTTGTTATGATTTGAAAAGCGATTTGGTGAGGTAGTCTAGATTTGTGGTTCTCCGGGTTAAAATGGATCAAATTTGTATTATTCGGGTCTAGGGCTCCTAAGGAAGTTAACAAGTTTCTACGTTGCGTAGGATAGCTTTGGAGCACTTCTAAGGTAGACATTGCACATGGTGCCTAAGAGAGATCTTCAACAACATTATAGAATTGTGCAGCTCGGGCATTGGGATTAAAAATAGACTTCCTAAGAGTGCTCTTGGGCGAATGCAAAATCTTGTCAAGATTAGGTTTCTCGATAGTTAGGGGACCATTAGACGAGGATGCGGGAGGACTAGTAGGAGGAGCTTTATCTGGAGGATGATTTTCATTTTTCTTATCCTCAGGCTTCTCAGGACTGACTATGAGTTGTTAAATTAACAGTTTTTTGATGACATCATTCGGACTTCCTCTGAAGGACTAGAATTTCCCTGATTGGACATGTGGTCTACCAGTTGTTGTTGAGAAGGAAAGGTATTAGTAAGAACTGTTGGTGCGGGGTTACTTTTTAAAAATTTGTTAATTTCATCACGGCGAGGACATTCCTTAGTGAAATGATTGCCACCACACAACAAGTAGGGATATTTGGCTTTCCTTTTTCCTTTATTGTCATTCTCCGAGGCCGTAGGTTTGGGATTTTCCTGTTGGTTTCTGGGTTTTTTTATTTTTATCTTTTCCCTTTTTCTTATTACTAGATGATTGCATACTTTGAATAACATTCGCCTCGGCGGAAATCGTAGGATTATAAGGAGCAGTAGAAGAAGCACTGGGTTGCTTGGCAGATTTCACCATTGATGGGGTCTAGATTGAACAGATAACCCCATCGACAGAAGTTTCTGCAGGTGGCTTTATCGGGTCTGTGATGGGACGAGGAGCTTGAGTAATAAGGTCATACAAAGTTCCGAATTGGGAATACACCAAGTCCAGATACTGAGTGCGACTGATAGCCTGCTCTTCAGTGACATAACCACCCATGGCCACGTCTCGGGCAATGGGTGGCAACAAAGACTTCATAAACCAATCAGCTAAGAGTTGGTCCGAGATAGGAGCTTTAATGAGCCTTCTCCACCTTTTCCACTCATGGATATGATTTGATATGTGAGTGGAGGTATTTTGACACAGAGAGGTCAAAAGGTCTGTACTCGTTTCATAACGAATGGGTAGCTGAAAGTGTGTGGGGAAGACAGTTTCTAATGCACTAAAATCCACAAACGAATGTCATGGAAGTTCAATATACCACTTCGCGGCCGTACCGGTCAAAGTGCATTGGAAGAGTCTCAATCGAATGGAGTCATCCATCAAGGATTTTGACGAACACCAAAGATGTAAAGTCATAACGTGATTCTTGAGATCATCTCCTTGCTTACCATCGAATTTTGGAATGTCCGATGGCAACTTTACTAGAATAACGGGCCATGAAGGGTTATGCTGAATGGGATCATTTATTAATTTGGATAAATCGGGTAAATCCAAAGTTTCTAGGAAAGGTAACTGACGGTTGGGTTCCAAATACTGGTAGTATAGATAAGGCATGTATCCACTGGTAGGACCATATGTTGACTGATATACAGGTTGTTGAAACATATGATGAGATGATGTACTTCCTGAATATTGACCTCCAAGATTAGGGCCGCCAGAGCCACTAGGGCCATGGGGACCATTAAGACCATTAGGACCATTACGAGGAGGACCACCAGGACCTTCGAGACCGTTAGGACCGTAAGGACCACCAGGACCGCCAAGACCACCAGGACCACCAGGAGGAGGCCCACTAGATCCACCAAGAGGGGGACCACCAGGACCCCGAGGACCACCAAGAGGAGGAACACCAAAACCCCCAGGACCCCTAGGACCATTAAGAGGAGGACCCCTGGGGGGAGGACCTCCATAAGGTGGTCCTCCAGTGCCTCCAGTAGTATGAATAGGTATTCCTTCCATTGCTGACATGTAGGACCAGTTGGGTTTCCCCCATGGTGTAAACGCATTCCTAGGGTATGGAATTCCAATGTAGGACATTCCTATAGGGGTAGGTTGATAATTCATATTCTCTATAGGAATTTGATTTGCTGGGTAACCATAACCCCATGAGGGTTGATGAACTACAGGTTGTGCCACCAAGGGATGACCTGAACTTGAGGGAGGGTTTACCACATTTGTGTTGGTGGGAGGAACATATACTGTGGATTGTCCTACAGTAGAGTTTTGCCTATTATTTGTAACAATTCCACTAGTGGGTAACATAGGTTGCGCCGGGGGTTTCCTCCCAGTGTTAAAAGGTACAAACACTACTAGAACTGAAGGTTGACCCCCAGCCACTGAAAGTACAAGATGACTAGAGGCGGACCTAGAACCCAAAACTGCAAGGGTGAAATGAGAGGTTTGACCCGGATTGCGAACAGTCTCACCATATGCTGGATCCAGAGAAGCTTTGATTTCAGCCACAAGCCAAGGATCTGTATTACGGGGTAATATAGCTAATATAGTTTCAGTATGTGGTGCAGGTGTGGCCAAAACTCTATCTAGCCTTTGCATTCTCTCTAGACAATCTCATGCACGATGAATAGATGCTTGGATTTGTCTATATTCTTCTTCATATGGAGAAGTTTGTTCAGGAGAGGTTCTATTAACCCCGAATGAGGAAATGTCCTGGCCCATGGAAGTTCTCTAAAACGGAGCATTCGAGCCATATTCAGGTGGAGCAGGACTATCAGTATGACCTTCCATATGTGTATGAAAGGAAGTATCAACCATAGGAGCCTGTTGAACTAAGGGATTAATATAAGAGGTGAATTGGTCTCCACTTTCTACAACTATATTTTCTTCCTCGTGGGAAGTAGTTGTAGCTCCTTGGTCGATGGCTTCCATTGGACATTCTCTCGTAATAGGAGGAAAATCGGGTGTCAAGCCCTGATTCCTTCTGGACCGTCTCAACCGAAACTCAACCAGATTAGTATCAATTACTAAACTAACCTAGGGTCTCAAAACTAAGAACACACACAAAGCTTTCTCCTACTCAAGCTACAGGCCAACAAGAAAACTTAAATGATAGGATGAGCTCAAATAGTTGGTCTCTCACCAGGATTGTCAAGCAGGTGCTACTCGCGATATACCACAAGGGTATGTGTGTAGTAATCTCCCCAAATTCTATTTTCGATGTATTTCTCCAAACAAGACGGCCAAAGGGTTTTTCTTAGATGCACAGGGTATCCTAGTGGGGTCTCCCGATATACTCAAGGTACGTGGGAGCTCAAATCGGTAGTAGTGTTGTCTAATGCACAACCATTCACAAGGGTCCTTCCTATATACAACCGAGTACATGAAGTACCTTTCTATATACCTCAAGGGTATGTTAAAGGTTGTTCGATATACCGATGGTACGTGGAAGAACTGCGCGAGTCCCGGGTTGTAGTTCAGACAAATAACGACAACTCCTACGCTTAATGACGACCGAACACATCTCTAACCTATCACTCAAATTTCTATACAATTTTAGACCTATAAATACCGTTAATTTTAAAGTGGACGGTTAGGTGAATGCATGATATTTTGACAAAAAAGTAAAACCATGCAAGCATGAGATGCACGTTCATTCACTTTACCATTCAGATTATGCCTAATTACGGGAAGGAGAGAGAATATTTTTCTTTTCAACTTTGCTTTGAAACCAAAACTTTCCCAAACAACTATACCAAACAATTCTTTTCCAAGAAAGAAAGCAAACAACACTTCTTCAAATCAAATATTTTGAAAGCAAGTAGGTAGGGTAATATCTCTTTTCTAAGAATAAAGACAAGAAGCACACAAAGGCATATTTGATATTTTTTCAATTTTTCTATTAAATTGGAAAGATAAAATTTAAAACTATCAATATTTTTATTTTGATGAGATGACAATATGAGCTAAAGGGAAGAAAAATAGGGATCTGAAATCTTATGAGGCTAGTCAGAGATCCAACAATTCGTCCTCAAATAACAATATAAATGATTCTCAACCAAAAAATTTCTTTTTTCAGAGTAAAAAGAAGTCCTTCACTATCTTAACTTAAACATGGAAACAAACAAACCGATCAAACAAGTATTTCTTTTCAGTATTATCCAATAGCATGCAGAGATCTAATTGAGCTAAAGCTTTCAAGCACTCCTTTCCAAAATAACCAAGCTTACAAGCCGTAACAATGGTGAATCTAAGCTAGCATTTTGATTTTAACAAAGAAGCATTTACCATATCAAAAATTTCATATTTGAAACACTCAGGTATTTGCAAACAAGCCTGGACAATGCCAGCTGAAGACAAGAAATCCAAAAACCAAAAAATTTATTTGCAAAATTTTGAAAAATAGAGGTATGGAGAAAACCTACCTGGCACCGCTTCCAGAGGGTTGTTGACAGAGCAGTTTTGAGGAGGCACCACTTCCTGCTAACTGTTTACAGGCGGTGGCACTGATTCTTGCTAACTGCACTCAGGCGGTGGCACCGCTTTTTTCCCACTGCACATCTGCGGTTCCCTATAAATGTCCAGAATAGAATGAAGGTGAAAAAATAAAGTAAAATATTTTCAAACTAGCATAAACAGTGATGAATTAGCAGTGATAAAGAGCATAGAAATTCAGGATGACTCAGATCTGGAGAGATCTAATAAATTCAAACCAAAACCTAACTAGGTCAGATGGGAGATCTGGTTGAAATGATAAGAAGCTAGAGCTTGGATTTAGACAAGTGTTCGAAGGCCAAGGAAGATCAGATCTTCTGAAGCTCTTCCCCAACGGAGTCACCATATTTGTTGTTAAGAATTTCACACCTTATGTGGACAAAAGCTGTTCCTTTGGTCTAAATGGTTCAAGTCCAGAACAAATAAGTCAGAACAAGGCTATTAGACTTATCCTAGAAACTACAGACACCTGGAATACAATATTTAGAGATTGATGTGTCCCTTCACCCATGGCAACAGATCTCCAAGAAAATACCTGTAAAAACACATCAAATGCAAAAGATCAAAAGTACCAGAAAATTATCTATAGATCTATAGTGGTGACTAAGGAATCCAATAATAAATGTGCAATATTACACATAACAAGTATATGGGAAGAAAACCAACTTTGCATTGATAAATAATGAAAGAGTTTACAACCTGTGCGTTAGTGTTGATGCACTCCTCCATGAAACCGATATCTTATCCCTAATAGATCCAACTTGCTCCTCTATGCTCACTCTAATGGATCAGACCAGAATGTCAAAATGGCAGCATGACTTTGCTCTCTCCTCAACCATGGGGTATGAGCCTATTTTTATAGGACTCAAATGGATAGATATGGTTGAGATTTTGGTGGGTGAGGTGGATAGGATATCCCAAAAGGATGGATCTCGAGCTCAACTGACCCGGGTGAATAGGGCTAAGGCCTTCCATGAAGCTCTTGATCTAGAAGCTTCGTGAAGTCTTTCTTTTTTAATTTTTACTAAGGGCACCGCTCATGCTCCTTGATGACAAAGCGGTGCTAGGGCAGAACTGCTCTTCAAACAAAGAGTAAAGGTGGTTCCACTACCTGTCTTCAACACTACTCAAGCAGTGCTGAAGAAGGTACCGCTCCTAGGGTTAAGGGTAAAAGTGGTGCTTGGTTTATATGTGCTAGTTTGACACCTGGAGCAAGGTTTTTACTTCAATATTTTGGAATGAGGTAAAACATGGATGTTTTAGGATCTTACCACATGTTGATGATGAGATTTAGGTGTAACAATTGTATACATATGCATTTTCATTACTGTTCACTTCAATGTACATACATTATCATCATCATAAAATATGTGGATCTTCAACCTCAAGTACACATCATTGTTTCATAACCACTGTATACTGTTTATATATCACTATATACATCATTGTTTACTACACTAAATACTGCTCATTATTATCACTGTTCAGCATCCCTCATCATATCATAGGTGTATCAAATCATCATCTTAGTTCACATCATCATATCTTCATTACTATACATACAGTGTATACATCACTGTATGTGCACATTGCATCATATCAGCATCATGGTGTATGCATGCACCATCATCATACAATATCATCAAGGAGAATGTATCAAGTGTATAGGGTAGCATTATCATCCAACCATCATCATCACGTAGCATCACATCATCATGTATAGGCGTGCATCAAGTGTATATATTGATCATCCCTTAATACATGTCAAAACTTGTGTATGTCTTCTATAGAATATGAACATATCATCATAGTATATAGTATCATCATCCTCGGATTGTCTAAAAGATAATCATCAACAAAAAGGTATGATCTTCAACAAAACTTTGGGACTGGTTGAGGACTGTAGAAACCCTCCAACAATGTCAACCTTCAAGTCACACTTAGGATTGTGTTTTGGATATGGAACTTCGTTGAACTGCCTCCAACATGTTCACTGTGTAAACAAGTCACAAAATCAAACTCAAATCACTACTGTTGGTCACTCAGACTATTCACCGAAAAATTCAGGAATGTGGTAACCCTAAAAATGTCTCTGGTAACCCTTAGATTCCTATCAATGCTGAGACTATTAGAGGGAAACAATAACATTTGGAACTGTTCAAAGATAAAAAATTTTGATAAACCCAATCAAGTTAAAAAATTGGACTGCCAAAAAGAAACAAAAAAATTCCTTTGTGGTAAAAACCAGGTCCTCTCCTCTGCTACTACCACCGAATGCCTCAGTCATCATCCACCTTAGTCATCGAATTCTCCATCAATCAAGTGACCTCACGTTCCTTCTCATTCATTGGATTTATTTTGGAGTGAGAGTGACTTGTCTTTATACATGGTTTGTGGACAAAATCCATGCTGACGACTGCACAAAATATAGATTTGATTATTAAATTATATTTTGATCATAACCATTCGAACCTATTCAATGTTTGACTTCTTCTTGGACTAGGGCTGATTTCAAGGCGAGTTGTAATGTTTCTTATTTTTCTTTTTCTTTTTCACCATTTCTTTGCCACATCATTATATTAGATAAGGGTGTGTCCAAAAGTCATCAAGGGTGAGGGTGTCTTCAATCAACCTATGACCATCTCCAAAATTTTCATGACCCCATACAAAAATGGGCCACATCATCACCATTTCTTCAAGGGTACAACAAGGAACCAAACACCCTTAGTCAAGGGTATGCACATGCCCTCAATATCAAGGCATGTGTGCCATAGGGAATGCAAGCAAGTGTCCAAGTGTTATCATGCCACCCTATGTGTGTGGGTTACTTCATCATGCCATATAACCACATTATTTTCACCACTCCTACAAGGGTACAAGAGCCATTAAACCACCAAGTGTGTGGTTCCAAAGGATTTCTCATTCCCTAGGACCATCTCCAAGGGTTCTAAGACCCCATCAACCCACACATCATCTTCAAGATTTAAAGGACCGTTAATTCATCAAGTGTGGGTCCAAGGACATAGTGATGAAGGAAAGAGGGATTCATGGACTTCTTCAACCACCTCAACCACACAAGAGAACCTCCAAGGGTCAAGATCCATCATGCTACCTCTTGGGGTTTCTAGGCCTACTCCTAGGTTACCATGACCCCATCAAGGCATGAATGAACACAAAATGGGTCATTAATGCTTCTTCAACCCATCCAGGGATTCTCCATCATCTACAAGGGCTTTAACACCATAACCAAGGTCTTCAAAATCATCAACAAGGTAGTGGTTCCAAGATCTATCCTTGTGGGTGCAAGGACCTTGTCAACTAGATACAAGGTACTTCAAGGCGCAACCCATCTCTGTATGGGATCTAAGTTACTGGATGTGAGGATACTGAGATCATCCATACTTGTGCACTGCAAGAGGGACTTGGTGGAATCAATGACTACCTATGGGACCACTGCAAGTCCATGTTGGCATCAATGACAATTTCAATCAACAGTCAAATACCATGGATGGGAGAGGTACATTGTGCCTTGAATCCATACCATGGAAAAAAACCATGGGTTGTCAAATACCATGGATGAGATAGGGTGTCCTATCCATTTAATTCTTTTATGATGAATGGTAGAGGGTGGCCTCTCCATTTAATTCTTTTATAACTTATACATTCAAATTTAGACCATAAGCCCCCTGAAATTCAGATCATGACTTTTATTCAATTGTATCTCCAAGTCCAATTATATATTTTACTATCTCATCCACTCTTAGTAAGTATGTAGCAACATCTTCCTCGTCCTTCATCGTGAGTGTTTCAAACTATGTTGAGAATGTTTTCAATTTTTCCTTCTTGACTTTGTCATCACCTTCATTAATACTCTTCAACTTATCCCATACTTCTTTCATTGTGGTGCATTGCATTACTTTGGTAAACTCGACATCAACTAATCCACACAGTATGGAATTATTTTCTTGCACATTTCATTCATATCTTCTTCTATTCTCATGGTCTATTGACACTGTTCTGGAGGTTGCGCGCTCATCATTTTATTCTAATTCATTAGTGGATTTCAGGATCTCAGATCCATCTTCCACTGATTTCCAAACATCCATACCAAGTGACTGCGGATAAAATTCCATTTGAATTTTATAGAAGGCATAATTAGAGCCATCAAATCTTGAATCCCTGTTGGTGGACAAACCTTCTTGCTTATCCATATCTGCAATGG